>ML388150.1:29964-53091 GCA_005239525.1 Nicotiana knightiana | reverse complement strand
TATATAGATTTTGTACGAAATCCATTTTTTTGTATATTCATCTACTAATATTTTGACGTCAATAATTTTTTATATGACCATATTTACAGAGTATTCGGTACCTTTTTTTTTTATCTTGAGACACCATTTTGAAGCCAACTAGCTGAAAATTTTTAACAACTCAGTTGATCGGTTACCTAAAATTTTACCTTGTTGAGGGTTTGATTCCCTACCTTGTAATCCCATTCCTCTATCCCTAATTTAATTTAAATAAGTAATAAAAAGAGAAAGAAAGAAAAAGTCAATCAACTGTATTGTACCATCATGTTTGCTTAGATATAGGCATGCTAACCCTAATTATCACATTCAACCTTCTTTTTATTTTTTTTATTTTTGACTCGGTGTTGGATTAGAATAATCTTGATATATCGCCGCTGGAAAGCCCACTTTGTGGAGTAAAATGGTGTAACGACCAGACCGGTTGTTTCGAGAGTTTCAGCCCCATTTTCCCCATTTCTGCTTCATTATATGTGGTTTAGATCTGTTGTGTTGCGTTGGGTTCATTGGTCCGGGTTCAGAGTGGTTGTGGAGTGAGGTGAGACACTTAGTCTCTTAAATTGGTGATTTAGTTGGAAAAGTCAACCGGAAGTTGTCTTATAGGTAAATGGTCTCGGAATATGGGTTTTGTGGCTCAGATTGCTTCCTTAGGTGATTTGGAAGTTAGCAGTGTGTTCAGAATGTCATTCAGAGGTCTGGAGTAGAATTATGCTTTGGCGAAATTGGATTTTTGGCAATTTTTGGTCGGCAATGGAAATAGCTATTGAGGTCGGAATGGAATTTTCGAAAGTTGGAACAGGTTTGTAACGTCATTTGGGATGTGTGCAAAATTTCAGGTCACTCGGACGTGGTTTGGGTGGTTTCGGCATCGTTGGCAGATTTTGGAAGCTTAGAAATCCATAGACTTGAATTTTGGATTTGATTTGGTGTTCTGATGTTATTTTGAGTGTTTCGAAGGTTTGACTAAGTTGGAATATTGATTTATGACTTGTTGGTGCTTTTGGTTGAGGCCCCGAGGGGCTCGGGATTGATTTTAGATGATTTCGGAAGGTTGGAAGTTTGAAAAGTCCAGCAAATTGGTTGCTGGTGCATGTCTTCTTGTGTGGACGCACCTGTGGAAGGGGAGCCGCAGGTGCGGACTACCTTGCACAGATACGGAATTAGGGGCCATTCGGGGTCCGATTTTGATGTACTTGGTATGCATGAAATCGTGAGAGCGCAAGGATTCTAGTTTTGTGATTTTTATCAGAATTCGAAATGTGGGCTCGGGGGTCGGGCTTGGCCAATTTCGGGATTTTTGATGTAAATTGATTATTTTCGAGTGGGCGTAGTTCCTTTGGCATATTTTGATGATATGAATCTGTTTTTTAATAGATTCGGGGTGTGTTGAGGTTGAGTCAAGAGGCAAAGGCATCACGGGTTAGGAATTTTTCCGGTTTTGAGGTAAGTAACGATTGTAATCTAGACCTGAGGGTATGAAACCCCGGTATTTCATATTGTTTTGATAAATGAGGTGACACACATGCTAGGTGACGGGCGTGTGGGCATGCACCGGTAAGGATTGTGACTTGGTCTGCCCCGTAGCGGATATTAAGCAGCGTGTTTGACTGGAAATCATATGTTATCCCATGTTTTTGAGATTATTACTATGTTTTGGGCTATAAGCCATGTTTGGGACCTTATGCCGACCTGTTTGGGCCCTCAGGGATATTTTTACTATTATTGTCACACTGTTTCGATTTTAAAGCATATCCTCAGTCATGATTTTCCTGTTTACTATTTGATTCGGTTTCACTACTCTATTTTAAACATATGAAAAAATATTTTGAGTTGAGTCCCCTGATTTTACTAAAACGCCCGAGTGGCTGGTGAGGTTGATGACTGAGTGAGGCCGAGGGCCTGATGGTGAGGATATACGAATCAGGCTGCACACCCCAGCGTTATATGATATGGATCGGGTTGCATGCCGCATATATATATATATATATATATATATATATATATATATATATGTGTGTGTGTGTGTGTGTGTGTGTTTGTGTGTGTGTTTGTGGATCAAGTGGCGCGCCGCAACGATATTGGATCGGGCTGCACGCCGCAATGATATAGCGCTTAGGCTGTAGGAGTCCCTCTGGAGTCTATACACCCTCAGTGAGCGCAGTCGACTATTTATGGATCGGGCTGCACGCCGCATCGGTTATTATATGGTACCTATTGAGCGTGAGTACTGAGTGTGAGTGCTGATTGACGAGAGTTGAGTCACGAGTGACTGAGAGGCTTGCCCGAGAGGCTTAGTTGCGAGTGATACTGTGCCCGAGGGGCTCATTTGTTATGAAACTACTATTTTCACTCTTCTTTACATTTTAGCGTCTACATAATATTTGTTGAACCAATGTTTTATATGAGATTTCAAAAGGGAAAACTGGAGTTTTATGATACTTTTGGAACGTAGATTCCTGACATCATTTATTTATTGCCACTGATATTTATTATATGAATTTACCTGATTTTTAAAGCGCATCACTGCACTCATGTCTTTATTTATATTTTTTATTTACTGAGTTGGCGTACTCACGTTACTCAATGCACCTTGTGTGCAGATTCAATTGCCAGGATCGAGTGAGTTTTGACTCATCCTCATTGGAGCATTTACCGGAGACTGTGAGGTAGCTGCACGGCGTTCGCAACCCCGCCCTTCTCCTTCCTATTTTGTCGTTATTTACATTTCCTAGACTTGTTGTATTAAGGATATCGTGTCAGATTCTGTGTTCTATTTAGTTGCTCATGAGTGTTGACTCAGAGTTTTGGGATATTATTTAGATGTTTTCCTTTGATTATCCGTACTTGTGAAATATGAAAGGTGCAAAGTTTTATGATAAGTCACGTTATTGAGTTAAATAAAAAGCCCTGTATGTTATGCTCAGTAAATTGGCTAGCCTAGTATCACGATAGGCGCCATTACGACCAATTTAGATTTGGGGTCGTGACAAGTTGGTATCAGAGCCTAGGTTACATAGGACTCACCGGTCATGAGCAGGTTTTTTAGAGTCTTGCGGATCGGTACGGAGACGTCTGTACTTATCTTCGAGAGGCTGCGGAACCCTTAGGAAAAATCTCACATTCCTGAATTTTGGTCGTGCGAATCCATTTATTCATCCAAAAGCGTAACTCTTTGAATTCCTTTCATGTATTCGAATGCGCATGTGTGCTCTCGGTATCAGTTGTGCATCGACGACTTGTGATTTCCATGGATGAGATATGATTTTTAGCAGGTTGATAATGGGCCAGTCTGGAGGACTTGAGGCCGGGTTTTGTCTGTGGCTTGAGTGCTGAGATATCGATTGTGTGAGCATGTGCATTTGGGACTTATATGTCTGTTTGTATCCCTGCTAGTGGAATTTTGTAACTAGGTGACTATGTGGTGAGTATTATTTGATGGTGAGATGTGTTCAGGTTGTTTGAATGTGATAAAAAGAATTGGCTGGAGATGTAGCAAGAACTATTGAGTGTTTGACTTCTGTCTTGAGTTGACATATGGCCTCGACTTGTGAGTGTTTTGAAGGACCTCTAATGTAGTTTAGTTGTTCAGTGAAGTGGATCTTCATGTTGTGTTATGAGTTCATGGTGATGTCTTTTGGGATGACCAATGCCCCAACAACGTTTATGC
The DNA here is from genome assembly GCA_005239525.1 of Nicotiana knightiana. Lineage (NCBI taxonomy): Eukaryota > Viridiplantae > Streptophyta > Magnoliopsida > Solanales > Solanaceae > Nicotiana > Nicotiana knightiana. The sequence goes on along the minus strand of ML388150.1, from coordinate 49,388 downwards.
ATTTTCTTAATAGTGTAATCCAGCCGTATTTGTACTCCTTCATTACTGTATTCATTGATGGCATCCTGGCGTACTCACGTAGCCAGAAAGAGCATGCTCAGCATTTGAGGGGGGTATTATATAGATTGAGGTAGGAGAAGCTTTATGCAAAGTTCTACAAGTGAGAATTTTAGCTCAATTTAGTAGCGTTCTTGGGGCACATGGTGTCCAGTGAGGGTGTACAGGTGGTCAGACGAGTGTGGGGTTATCTCCCGTAGGGTGTCCTGAGGTTGTGTGATCCTTTTGTGGTTTTGTACCAAGTCCTATTTTACCAGTAAATGATATATGTTGTAATTTGAATTTAGATCGCTTGTTGAAGTTGGCACGGCTATTTCAATGGTGAAGGCGCGATTTGTAGATGATTTGAGATATTAGATGATTTGTGTTATATGAGCTTATGAAGGAATTAGTTGAATCTCACTGTGGTATTCTGGTAGTGATAGCGTATGGCCATTATGATTTATTGTTTGTCTTGATCTATGGCTTTGAGCCAAGTGGGGGGGTCTGCTAATGATAAGTTGGTTGCACGATTATGTGGTGTATTGGTTTAAGTTCGAGGTATACTGGTGAATCTGCTGTAACCTGCAAAGGTGGAGTTTGAGAATGACTCGAGTAATGGAAATTTTGGATAGAAGTTGTAATATACTCTATGGATAATTGGATTTTATTGAATGTTTGAGTTGTATATGTAAAGGGTGTAGTGCGTGCGGAGTAGGAATTTTCCTGGTTGCTTAGGGGTCTGGGTAACTTCCTTGGGGGTTGGTGTGTTAATGGAGTATAGGTCGTTCGACCTATTTTTTTAGTTTAATTGAGAGCTGCGTAGAGTGGGGGACTCTCGACAATGGTTCTAAAGGATTCAGGAATATTTAATATGTGTATTTGGCTGGAAACTAAGATTTCATTGGAAGGCGTCAAGAATTGCGATATTTTTGTATCATTGTGGATTCTATATTCCGGTATCATGAAAGGGAAGAATATCTTAAATTCATCGAAAGTCTCTTTAGAGTAAATATTTGAGATATGGTACTTTGGGGTACTTAAGAGATATTCAGCGGGATATGAGTCTTAGGGTGATGTGATCCGTGCTAGGGTCTCGCATGGTGATTTTTGGTTGAGGATTTTAGTATTATGGCAAGGAGATGAATCAATTAGAAGGTAATTCAGAAGGAACTTAGAGAAATAGGACAACTTGGTAGTAAATTGGATCGGCATGGTAATGAGTAGGATCGATTCTTTGGGTGCTTATGATGTGGTAAGGTTATACGTGTGATTCTTGGCAATGCTCTTGGGTTTTGACGGCCTGCGTAGCTTAGTCGAGTGAGAGGAATTCAGTCCTGGCGGGTTAGTTTAGTACTATGGGTTTAGAGGGTTCTAGATGGTCTTTACCATAGTTGAGATGTATACTTCCTACTGGTGCGTGAGGCATGTGGCGTATTGTAATTTTCTCCAGAATAAAATCAAATGGAAAGTTCTTAGCTAATTGAGTATGTAGCTGCTTGCGCCTCAGCGTGGATTTTGAGATTTGTCGTATCTTTCATATGGCGGCGTAATGAGTGTGATGTGAGGTGTAGTATTGAGATTTAGAGGTGCAAGGTCACGATGCAGATTGATATTTGTAGGTGCAAGGTCACGATGCGGTTTTGAAAGGAAGGCTCTGAATTTTAGGTGGCATGGATGATCTCAGGTAACCAGATAGATGATATTACTTCTAGATATGGTTTGATGAAGGTGTAAGTTTAAGAAGAGGCACTGTGTCTTGATTTATGGATACTTCATTAGTGTGGAGGTACTCTCCTCGTAGGTCAACTGTGGATATTCAGATTTTTGCCTTGTAACACATACGAATTAAAGGGGTATCCCTCGTGGTATGATCGTGTATTGTAGAAGTATTATACATTCAGGCGGTAGAGTTGAGATCAGATATAGTGATTCATGTGATCTTTAGATTTGGGGAATGGGAACTCTAATGAGTAGATGATTTCATAGTTGTTGGATGTGGAGACATAGCCAAGGTTAGTCAGAGGTGAGTGTATGTTGTGACTTGTGATTCAGTCATTATGGACCTTCGGAAGGTTAATTGTCTATTGTGGATTACCAGATCGATTTGGGGTTCATTAGTAGGCCCAATTGAGAAAGGTGTTTTGCACCAAGTCAGATAGGTTGGCTCCGTAGTGCTATTGTTGAGGGACGTGCCATTCAGTTGTTGTTTAGCGTAATTGTGTTTTGGGATGCGTTAAGGCTAAGCAACCGATGTCAAGGTGGTTGCTGTCCACCAAGTGAGGTCCCTCTACACGCTAGACGAGATTGTCAGTGCCGTGCAGGAAAACCAATGCCAACAATTTGAGAGAACAGTAATGAGAATTGAATAAAAGCTTGATTGAATTAATGAAAGTTGTTACAACGAGAGCAATGCGGTGTCGAGGGGGAGAGGNTTGAGCTGGCCTGTCAAGTTGTCGATAGTTTGCTGCATGGAAGTCATCCTGTCTGCCTCATGTGCCCTGTGGGATAAATCCTCGGCGCGCTCCTGCTGGAGGCCGTCGAATTTATCAAAAATTTCGGCTGCCTCAGTAGCTACCGTTTGTCGGTCTCATTCAGAGTCGCGACTGATGTTTTCTATGTCAACTTCGACCTGGGCCATTCTGCGGTCCAGGTCGTCCAACCTTTGCCCTAGGCTGGTTTTTAGTTCTGTCACCGTATCTACGATGGGTCGTAGTACGCCAACCGTCTCCTCAAGGGCCGTAATGCGGTCCCCAAAATTCACCATCGTCAGAAATGGTGGTAATGCCAATGCGTTCCCTCGTCTGATGTCGAGCCTGAGCTCTGATACCAACTATTACGCGGCGCCTTCCTGAGGTTCTTTGGAAGGGCAACGTAAGGCTAAGAAACCGATGTCAAGGTGGTTGCTGTCCGCCAAGTGAGGTCCCTCTGCACGCTAGACGAGATTGTCAGTGCCATGCAGGAAAACCAATGANATCTTCAATGAGGCTCTTGTATGCTGTGAGGTTTGTTCCCCTCTCCCAAGTGTTCTCCTCTGCATCACACCCTTGCCATTTTACCAAGAACTCTTGGTGATCCTTTCTGGAGGCATGAATTACCCGGTCATCAAGAATAGCTTCAGCCCGCCTTTTCCCGGTTGAGCCGGGACCTCGAATACCGGGTATAGTGAGTTGGCTCCGTGCAGGATCCTCCGTGGCTTCCCGANCAATGAAAAGGACTTAGTTTTCTACAGGGGTAGAAACAGGTCCGTTGTCAGCTGCTTGTGGCTGGGCGCTCACGAGGGAAATTGGTGGGGGCGACAGAGGCACATGCGCGCTTGTCACTTGGCGCGGCCAAGACCACGGGGCCGTCCGTGGCGCTAGGCGTTGAGAGGCTTGCTGGGACGCCACGGGGCGCGTCCAAGGGGTCATGTGGCATGGTTGGAAAGCCGCCCATGACATGAGTTACTCTTCCATGATATAAGGAGTTATGATTCGTTAGTTTTAGGCACTCATGGTGCGGTTCTATTTTGGTCTTATGGTGGAATTCGAGTGAGATGAGTAATTGGGTATTGCTTGATTGAGGCGTATTGGCTATGTTTCTTCAGGTTTCGTGTGGCATCATACCGTTTTTTTCTCCGTGGGTATGTTAATGCACTTTGAGTACTGGATATCGATTTTCACTTGGTGATTGATTATGAGCATTTCTACTTGAGGTATTTCATTAGGAACAATGTTTGGATGGGGTCGCGCATTGTAGCAGAGTCATGTTGGGATATGTTCATTTGTGTTAGATTTCGTGTGTTATGGTTCTACGGCGCGAGGTGGGTTGTTAGTATCATGTTGTGGCAGTATTTTNTCTGCGATCCGGTAACAAAATGGCGGAGATATTCCTCCAACATGCCATTGAACCGCTCCGTCTGGCCATCGGATTGTGGATGAAAACTTGAGCTGTGACTCAATTTTGATCCGAGGCACTTAAATAATTGGGTCCAAAAGTTGCTAGTGAACCGCGAATCGCGATCGCTAACAATGTCTTTGGGTAGGCCCCAATATTTGACGACATGAGAAAAGAAGAGTCGAGCTGTATCCTCTGCTGATGTGTATTGAGGTGCTGCAATGAAGATGGCATACTTCGAAAAACGGTCTACCACAACCAAGATAGTTGTGAGGTCTCCAACCTTGGGCAATCCGGTGATGAAATCCAGTGACACACTTTCCGAAGGTCTCTTTGGAACAGCTAGAGGTTCCAATAGTCCCACTTGTGTCAAGCGGTCGGACATGTCCTTCTGGCATACTAGACAAGTCCTCACATACTGCGCGACATCGTCGGCCCTTTGGGGCCAATAATATGCACGACGAAGCAATGCCATGGTGCGTTCTTCTGTGCATGTGGACATTCATTATTCCAATGCGGTCCGCCGCAATGACGGCACCCTGAGGGGGGCTTTCTCCCCCGGTCGTTGTTGTTTGATGCAGCACTGTTGCTGCCTGAGGAGGGAGCCTTAGGTTTGCCTGCACTCCGATCTCCCCCACTTCTGTTGGGGCCACCATTGTTAGATTGGACCCCTTTGTAACCCGTTCGGATAGGCGGCTGTGGTCTATCCTTCCAAGTTTCCATCTGATAGTCCCCAAGGCATTCTGCTGCTTGTATTGCCTTGGGTAGGGTATCCACCCTCTGTCCTTGAAGATCCATGCGGGCATAAGGTTTCAACCCTTCCAGGAATGTGAAGAGCTTGTCTTTGTCCCCCATGTCGCGGATGTTCAGCATGAGTGCGGAGAATTCTCGCACGTAGTCCCGCACTGACTTGGTCTGGCGGAGCTCTCGTAGTCTTCTCCTTGCATTGTACTCAACATTTTCGGGGAAGAACTGTAGGCGTATGGCTGCCTTTAGTTCCTCCCATGTCTCCAGAGCATCTTCACCGGCCCTGATGGCTTCGTACTTCACTCGCCACCAGAGCTTAGCATCACCCTGAAGATACATGGCAGCAGTTGCTACCTTCTNCTAGAGAAACATAAGGAAAGTACATGGAATGAAAACTACTCTAATAATACAGGAAAAAGGACTTAGTTTTCTACAGGGGTAGAAACAGGTCCGTTGTCAGCTGCTTGTGGCTGGGCGCTCACGAGGGAAATTGGTGGGGGCGACAGAGGCACATGCGCGCTTGTCACTTGGCGCGGCCAAGACCACGGGGCCGTCCGTGGCGCTAGGCGTTGAGAGGCTTGCTGGGACGCCACGGGGCGCGTCCAAGGGGTCATGTGGCATGGTTGGAAAGCCGCCCATGACATGAGTTACTCTTCCATGATATAAGGAGTTATGATTCGTTAGTTTTAGGCACTCATGGTGCGGTTCTATTTTGGTCTTATGGTGGAATTCGAGTGAGATGAGTAATTGGGTATTGCTTGATTGAGGCGTATTGGCTATGTTTCTTCAGGTTTCGTGTGGCATCATACCGTTTTTTTCTCCGTGGGTATGTTAATGCACTTTGAGTACTGGATATCGATTTTCACTTGGTGATTGATTATGAGCATTTCTACTTGAGGTATTTCATTAGGAACAATGTTTGGATGGGGTCGCGCATTGTAGCAGAGTCATGTTGGGATATGTTCATTTGTGTTAGATTTCGTGTGTTATGGTTCTACGGCGCGAGGTGGGTTGTTAGTATCATGTTGTGGCAGTATTTTTTGAGCTTGCGGGACGGTTCTCTCGCTTGAGTAATTTTCTATGTTTGAGTACACTTGGCTTGTTGCATATTGGTGCGCGGATTGCAGGGGTTGTGGATTTAAAATTATATTGATGGGGCATGTCACTAGAGTGGTTGTGACGGATGAAATGAGGTCATCGGACCTAGAATGGGTGCTGCCGGATCTGATTACGGAATATTTGGGTGGATATTGAAGTTTTGCTATAGTTCCTATCGAAGGAAAGGGAGTTCCACTACTTGTTGATGAGACAAACGGTTATGGGTTCCTGTGTGTTTCTTTCATCAATGGTAGTATATGAAGGTGTTTGAACGGGGTCTCTATTTGGTAATATGTTTATTAATGGAATTGGGTTGCTCTGAGCAGCCACTGTGATCATAAATTATCTCTTCAAGTGTCTGAGTAATGCGGGATATCATGTGATTTCATCTTGGGTTGCGGGTAAAGTTTGATACAACTTCTTCAGATTTATATAGTTTATAGATGTGGGATTTTGATCTTATAAATTTTAGAAGTGAAAATTTGGTTCTATGGTTCATGGGTTAGGTTGGATTGCGAAATTTATGCTATGTCGTGCTATTGGACCTATATGGGATAGGGTGACGTGGGTCACCCCCGGGTATGTGCATGGTAGGATTACACGACAATTTTGATGGCTTTTGGAACAACTCAAGGCAAGTTCGAGGATGAACGTATGTTTAAGTGGGGGAGAAAGTAACGACCCGACCAGTCGTTCTGAGAGTTTTAGCCCTGTTTCCCCCGTTTCATCTTCATTATATGTGGTTAAGCTCTTTTGTGTTGCGCTGGGTTGATTGGTCTGGGTTCGGAGTGGTTGTGGAGAGAGATGAAACACTTAGTCTCTTAAATTGGTGATTTTGTTAGAGAAGTCAACCAGAAGTTGACTTATAGGTAAATGGTCTTGGAATGTGGTTTTTGTGGCTCGGATAGCTTCATTAGGTGATCTGGTACATATGAGTGTGTTCGGAATGTCATTCAGAGGTCCGAAGTAGAATTAGGCTTGAATTGGTGAAATTGGATTTTTGGAAATTTCCGGTCGGCAGTAGTTTATTAGCTATCGGGATCGGAATGGAATTTCCGAAAGTTCGAACAGGGTCGTAGCTTGGGATGTGTGTGCAAATTTTCAGGTCATTCGGACGTAGTTTGGGTGGTTTCGGCATCATTCGCGGATTTTAGAAGTTTAGAAATCCTTAGGCTTGAATTTTTGATTTTATTTGATGTTTTGATGTTATTTTGAGTATTCCGAGGGTTCGACTAAGTCATGGTTTTGATTGATGACTTGTTGTTACTTTTGGTTGAGGCCCCGAGGGGTTCGGTATTGATTTCGGATGATTTTAGGAAGGTTGGAAGTTGGAAAAGTGCAGCAAATTGGCTACTGGTGCAGGTCATCTGGTGTGGCCACACCTGCAGAAGGGGAGCCGTAGGTGAGAAGGCGCAGGTGCAGACGACCTTGCGCGGATGCGGAATTAGGGAGCCTAGCCTAGGAGCGCAGGAGCGTGTAGAAGGCCGTAGATGCGAAATTTGGTTTTAAGCGAAAATCCACACCTGCGAGGGATTTTCCGCAGGTGCGGCGTCGCATGTACGTATCATGGAGTTGTAGGTGCGAGAGTGCTGGGCAAAACCTATATAAGGTTGCCTTTGCGAATTTTCACTCATTTCTTCACAATTTTTGACGGATTTTGGAGCTTAGACCTGGGATTTCACGGGGGAATTAAGTGTATTCAGTGAGATAAGCTATTGGACCTTGTATCTCGTGTTTATGGGAATTATTCCATTGTTTAATCATGTTTTAGTGGGGAAATTTGGGAGATTATGGCTTGAAATTAGAGAGTATAAGTTGGGGATTTTAGGGGCCATTCGGGGTCCGATTTTGATGTACTTGGTATGCATAAAATCGTGAGAGCGCAAGGATTCTAGTTTTATGATTTTTATCAGAATCTGAAATGTGGGCCTGGGGGTCGGGTTTGGCCAATTTCTGGAATTTTGATGTAAATTGATTATTTTCTAGTAGGCTTTGTTCCTTTGGCATATTGTGATGATATGAATATGTTTTTGAATATATTTGGGGTGTGTTAAGGTCGAGTCAAGCGGCAAAGGCATCGCTGTTTAGGATTTTGGCCGGTTTTGAGGTAAGTAAAAATTGTAAATCTGGACCTGAGGGTATGAAAGCCCGGTATTTCGTATTGTTTTGATAAATGAGGTGACACACATGCTAGGTGACAGGCGTGTGGGCATGCACCAGTAGGGATTGTGACTTGGTCCGTCCCGTAGCGGCTATTAAGACGCGTATTTGATTGGAAATCATATGTTATCCTGTGTTTTTGAGATTATTACTATGTTTTGGGCTGTAAGCATGTTTGGGGCCTTGTGCCGACCTGTTTGGACCCTCAGGGGTATTTTACTATTATTCTCACACTATTTCGATTTGAAAGCATATGCTCAGTCATGATTTTCCTTTTTACTGTTTGATTCAGTTTCACTACTCTATTTTAAACATATGAAAAATTGTTTTGAGCTGAGTCCCCTGATTTTACTGAAACGCCTGAGTGGCTGGTGAGGTTGATGATCGAGTGAGGCGAACGGCTTGATGGTGAGGATATACGGATCGGGCTGCACGCCACAGCGTTATATGATATGGATCGGGCTGCACGCCATAGCGTTATATGATATGGATCGGGCTGCACGCCCCATCAATATATATATATATATATATATATATGGATCGAGTTGCACACCGCAACAATATTGGATAGGGCTACACGCCGCATCGATATAGAGCTTGGGCTGAAGGAGCCCCGCCAGAGTCTGTACACCCCCAGTGAGCAGTCGACTATTTATGGATCGGGCTGCACACCGCATCGTTTATTATATGGTACCTATTAAGCGTGAGTACTGAGTGTGAGTGCTGATTGACGAGAGCTGAGTCACGAGTGACTGAGAGTCTTTCCCGAGCGGCTTAGTTGTGAGTGATACTGTGCCCGAGGGGCTCATTTTTTATGAAACTACTGTTTTCACTCTTTCTTACATTTTAGCCTCTACATAATAAATGTTGAACCAATGTTTTATATGAGGTTTCAAAAGGGAAAACTGGAGTTTTATGAAACTTTCGGAACGTAGATTCCTGACTTGATTTATTTATTTCCACTGATATTTATTATATGAATTTACATGATTTTAAAGATCGTCACTGCACTCAAGTCTTTATTTATATTTGGTACTTAATGAGTTGGCATACTCACGTTACTCCCTGCATATTATGTGCAGATTCAAGTGCCAGGATCGAGTGAGTTTTGATTCATCCTATTGGAACATTTACCGGATACTGTGAGGTAGTTGCACGGTGTTCGCAGCCCCACCCTTCTCCTTCCTATTTTGTCGTTATTTACATTTCATAGACTTGTTGTATTAAGGAAATCGTGTTAGATTCTATGTTCCATTTAGTTGCTCATGACTGTTGACTCCGGGTTTTTGGATATTTTTTAGATGTTTTTCTTTGATTATCCGTACTTGTGAAATATTAAAAGTGGAAAGTTTTATGATAAATCCCGTTATTGAATTAAATGAAAAGCCCCATATGTTATGCTTAATAAATTGGCTAACCTAGTATCACGATAGGCACCATCATGGCCAGTTTAGATTTAGGGTCATGACAAATGGCCACAATCAAAGGCAATTCCATCGTGAGAATCGAATCAAATACTTTTGACTAAGGATGAAGAAGTCTTTACCATCCACCACAAGTTTTGAAAGTCACATTCAACTATCTGTACATATGAATAGCATAATTCATACAGAAAATATATCAGGAGAAAAAGTTACACAAATAACAAACAAGCAGAAAGAACCAAACTAATGTAAAAAAATAAAAGCACAAATACATATATGTTTGACCCAAAATTTAGATCTCGGTTTAAACAATTAGATTTTCTAATATAATAGGGTTAATTTTAGCCAATATTAATATTCAACAGATCGTTTGGCTGATTTCATAACGAGATGTCGCGAATACTATTAGAATAGCAATAAGTAGCCATATTCAATGGCCCAAGAACAAAACGGATAGCGTTACATATGAATAAATGATAATGAATGATATTTATGTAAGTAAATGCAAATGAGTCATCCAAAAAGGGCGAGATTCTTTGATATTCTTTTTCACAAATATGGATGATGATAAGCCTTAGAATCTTCATATCCTCCTTGGGTCGTGGGAGAAATGTGTGATGACCCGATAGGTCATCTTATGTTTTAGAACATAATTCTGTGTTTTGAAGCCTTAAATACCTCATATTATCCCTCCTCGATTTGCATGCGTAGTCCGGGTATTTTTTCGAAAAGCTTCTATGCTAAAAACTGACAAAATATGAAATTTTTTCCTTAAAATTCATTAGAGTTGACTTCGGTCAACGTTTTGAGCAAACAGACCCGGATCCGTATTTTTGATGGTCCCGGTGGGTTGTATCGTGATTTGGGACTTGGGCGTATGCCTAGAACCAAATTCGAAAGTCCCTAGCACGAGTTATCGCATTTTCTGGAACTTTGAAGGTTTAAAGGCTTAATGACTTTGAAATTTGACCAATATTTGAATTTATTGAAATCGGGTCAGTATTTTTTACTTCCGGAACCCGGTATAGGTCCATTAATATATTTATGACTTGTTTATCAAATTTGGTGAGAAACAGAGTTGGTTGACGTAATTCAGATGTCCGGTTGAGAAAATAAAAGTTCATGAGTTTTCTGGTGTCATCACACGTGCTTGGGAGTGGCCGGAGGTGCGGACTCACTGGTGCGAGTGGTGAGGCGCAGAAGTGAAAAGGCTGCCCAGGCTTGGGATCACACGTGCGAGGTGATTTCTGCATGTGCTAGTCCACAAGTGCGGAAGATCTGGTCGCAGGTGCGGACTGGGCCATCTTGGTCTATTATAGCAGAAGTGGACATCATCCGTAGGAGTCGTGCACAGAAGCGACCCTTTGTCCGCAGAAGCGGAAGCGTAAATGCACATTTTATCCGCAGAAGAGGAGAGTGCTGGACCTTAGTGAGGATCACACCTGTGATTGAAATTTTGCAGTTGTAGAGCTTCAGATGTGGATGTGCGTTTTTCAGATGTGAAATAACTCGGCAGAAATAGAGGGCTTCCAGGGTTGTCACGACCCAAAATCTAGTAGAAGTCGTGATGGCGCCTAACATCGCCGTTAGGCAAGCCAACAGTGAATGTTTAACTTAATCACTCATTTTAGTATTTTTGAAACAATAGTTTTCATCAATTAAATAGTAAGAAACAGAATTTACAGGCTTACTAATAATGTTTTCACAACTACAATAAAGGACAACCCATAAGCACCCCCAAAACTGTCACGACTCATTTTACCCCTCCGAAAGGTGTCGTGACGACACCTAGTTTCTACGACTAGGTAATCCTATTAATGAAAAAATAAAAAGAAACATAACGATAAAAACGAATAGTATAATTTAATAAGCAAGGATAGTGCCACTCGGCATATAAAATATCTTCTCTCCCAAAACCCGGAATGTCGCCAATCACAAGCTACTAAAAATCTATATTGCTCTATACAAAATGTCTGAAGAAAACAAGGGAAAATTATATGCGGAGAATAAAAGGGGACTCTGAGGTCTGCGGACGCGAGCAAAAGTACCTTGAAGTCTCCTCAAGCAGCAACCACGCACTAAACTCGAGGCTGATAGCCCGTACCTGGATCTGCACACGAAAACCATGTGCATGAAAGGGCATGAGTACACCACAATGGTACCCAGTAAGTTCCAAGCCTAACCTCAAGTAATGACGAGGTCAGGTCAGGGCCCTACCGGTGTAAATATAAAGAACTAAACACAGCAAGATATAAATATATTTTATCGTAAAATAGTTAAGGAAGTCTATAGTAATAAAATTCAAGAAATCCTCGGCTCAGAACAAAGGAAATACAACAAGGAAATCTCCCGGGAACCGTCCTGTAGTCCCGAAATAATTATGCAGCACATGGGGGATCTCCTGGAATACGTCTGTAGTCCCAAAGTAAATATGCAATGCTGGGGTATGAAGACTCGTAAAATTTCTATGACTAAAATAATGCCCGAATAGGTCCCTGTGCTGTTATAACTGTAGAAATTCTTAAAATGGTCCTATTTTGAGTAAAAAGTATCCCAAAACTTGAAAGATTAAATTTTCCAGAAATTGCGCGTTATACGATGCACTATGCAATCGCATAAAAGGTATGTGGACCGCATAGTGGTCGCATACCTGGACAGTTTCCTGTCCATTTTGAGGGTAGCTATGTGGCCTAGACTGCGATCGCATTTCACGAATACGGGCCACATAGTTGTCGCATTCTTTCCCCATGGGTTTTGCGAGGGAGGTTATGCGACGCACTTTACGATCTAATAACAGGTATGCGGACCGCATAGTGGTCGCATACCTGGGCAGTGTGGTTCCCATTTTGGCCCATTTGAGGGCCAACTATGCGACAAGAATGTGAACCGCATATCGCATTCCTGACCGCATCTCTGTGTTGGGCTCCTATTTTTCAAATTTAAGACTCGACCCCCTATTTTATAAAACACCCCTTCCCTTCATTTTTAACAATTTTCTGACCAAAAATAGAGAGAAAAGAATAGAGTTCTTGAGAGAGAAGGTTTTAGCATCATTCAATTTGATTTTTCAAAAATTACTCAAGCCCGGAAATTATCAAGTTATTGTCATCTTCTTCACTCAAAGAGGTAAGTTTTCACCCTATTTACCCCAATTTCTCAGATTTTGTGCAAGAATAAAACACACATAGGTTGGTTCTTGAAAATAAAAAGTGAAATCTTGCTTGCATGCATGTGAGTTAAACCCCGTAATCTAGTAAAGGGAAAAACGAGTTTGGGTAATCATTCTCAAAAGGGGGTTTGTAGTATAAGGGGTCACATAGTGTTTGATAAAATGCTCAATTGAGTGCAAGATTCCTAATTATAAGTGAACTATGTCACATTGTGGAATAGATTGACAGTGCTAGACGGTCCGGTGAATTGTGATAGAAATTTAAAAGGGGACGACTCGAGGTATGTATGGCTAACTTTAATCTTCGTAGAGTCACCTTGTTGGTGTCCAAACATTCGGTATGAGTTTCTTGCTGAGTATATTTGAATTGATTGCCCGGTTGTGTTGAGGTGTGAGATTTCATTCTCTGATTTTTCTTAGTCGACTATCGTGATAATTGAAATCGTGAAAGGTGATTTCTATGTGATTACTCTATCATGTGCAAGGTTCGTTAAATTCTTGAGTATTTTGGTATGAAAGAATGATAACAAACTCAAATGTGTAAATGTATCTAAGTGATAAGGCTATGTAACAAGTGATGAAAGGGAATTGTGAATTGATCTAATTGAACTAAATGACCATGGAAATATCGTATAAGACTCATTGTTGGCAAGGTTTACTATGGCTTAACTTCATATGGATTGTTGGTTGTAATAAATTTACATTCTTGTTTATGAGCATCTTTGTGGTTGAATTAATGGATGATAAAGACTGTGTTGAACACATGATTGGTTGGGTGTTATGAAATTGTACTCTTGATGATTATGAAACCCTGTGATTTAATTGTGGGCTGTTATTGTTTTCCATGAAATGTGATGGTCCGGTGGGATCGGATTGCACACCACAACAAGATGTAATAAGGGTGGAGAGGCAACAAGGGTTGAGTGTAAACTGTACGGTGGGATCGGCTTGCACGCCAGAACAGATATGCAAGGCGGGATTGGGTTGCACGCCACAATACATAGTAATAAGGGTTGAGAGGTAACAAGGGTGTAGTGTAAATGGTACGGTCGATCGGGTTGCACGCTGCAACAAAATGTAATAAAGCGGAAATGTGATTGTGATAAAATGAGAATCTGTGAGGCTCTCAATTGTACTTGTTTTCTGTATCACTGTGCACTATGTGTTGGTTCCTTTAATTGCTTTCTATCTGTGCATCTCTTGGTTATTCTTTGAGTAAAGTTTGCTCATACATACTAGTACTATTCCCCAGTACTAACGTCCCTTTTGCCGGGGGCGCTACACCTTTTATACGGATGTAGGTGGGTCCATAGCAGGTAGCTCAGCTCGCCGTTAGTGGTGCCTCCTCCTCATCTTTCAGCAAGTACTGGTGAGCCGCACTTCCTCCCGGGGTCGTGTGTAATTCATGCCATCACTTTTGAGTCTGTTATGTATTGTAATGTATAGCCGGGGCCTGTTGCCGGCAAGTATTGTATAAACTCCTAGTATTCGTAGAGGCTCCGTAGACATGATGTGGGTGTATATATGTATTTTGGGTAGTAACTGTACGTATTCAGAATCATTGTCCGTATTGGAAAGTTATGTATGTATTGTGTATGTTTTGGGAATCGATTGTTGAAATGCTAAAAGAGAAACGAACTTAAGTTTGTAAACCCACGCTTAAATCCTAAGTTATTATTCCATATGGAATATGGTGCATTGTATATACAGGGGAAACGCGTTGGGTAGGAAAGTTAAACCATGTCCTCTTGACTAGGTTCACGCAGCTAGGTGCCGGTCTCATCCCTTGGTTTTGGGGCGTGACAAACTTAGTATCAGAGCCTAAGGTTTTAAAAGTGTCCTAGGATGTCTCGGAGCCGTGTCTAGTAGAGCCCTTCTTATCGGTGTGTTGTCAACCACATCTATAATTGGGGGGCTGCATGGACATTTAGGAAAGTACCCTTTTATTGCTATTCTATATCGTGCGATGTGGTGGGAGGTGAGGTTGTCTATCCCTAACTCGTGCATTATTCTGATTTTCAGTAAATGGCACCCACGAAGAGAGCTCGACTCGGCCTAGAGGCCAATGCCACTCCAGGAGTGGCCGTGAATTCTTTATCTGATGGTGCGGGTGAGAATGATTCCCCGACCCTGAATCTGCCTGACTCTTCCATCCCAGGCCAGGATATTCCTATTCTTGCTCCAGCGGAGGGTGCTACAGTCCCTCTCGCTGATGTTCCTGATCCTCCTTCAGTCCCAGCTTCCGGTCCCGGTATTTCTGATGGGGACCTCAGGGGAGCTATTCAGATGTTAACCAGTTAGTGGCCTCTCAAGCCCAAAGATCACATGTTGCACCTGCATCCTCTAGCGAGCAAGGGGATTCTTCAGGTTCTAGGGTCAACCAGTTTCTACGGTTAGCCCCTCCAGAATTCACAGGCACTGACCCAGAGGCCGACCCTCAGGAGTTTATTGATGAGATGTACAAGACCCTCCGAGTTATGAGGGCTACTGAGACGGGGGGTTGAGTTGGCTTCCTATCGTCTGAAGGGAGCGGCATATTCGTGGTTTGATATGTGGGAGAGTTCCCGTGGAGAGGGGAGCCCTCCGGCAAAGTGGGATGAGTCTGTTGATGTCTTTATGGATCATTTCTTGCCTGACGAGACTATGGCGGCCCATGCTACGGAGTTCGAGATCCTTAAGCAGGGCAACATGAGTGTGTGGGAGTATCATATGAAGTTTGTGCGCTTTTCCAAATATGTTGTTCACATGATGCCGACTATGGAGGTCAGAGTTCGACGGTTTGTTCAAGGCTTTGGTCCCTTGGTTGTTAATGAAGTTGCTACAGCTGCCTTGCATTCAGATATGAATTATGGAAAAATAGTGGGATTCGCCTAGGCTAAAGAGGCTCGAAAATTGAAAATAAGGATGGAGAGAGAGAGCAGTAGTAGGGCCCTATCAGTGGGCAACCCTGGGACCTCAGTTGGAGGTGTGAGATCAGCCCTTGGGAGAGGATAGTTAGGGCCATCTCAGTCATATGATGAGTCCTCAGCCGGTGCGCCGCCATTAGGGCATGGTTATCAGTAGGGAGGTCGTTTTGGACCCAATTCATATAGCAGGAGGTTCCATCAGTCGGGTCGTTCAGGTGGGAGGTTCCAGCAGCAGCGGAGGGTCCAATGCCCTAAGTGTGGGAGATTTAATACTGAGCCTTGTTACTTGGATATTCCGGTATGCTATAGATGCGGAGTGAGGGGCCATGTTCAGCGAGATTGTCATGCGCCCAGTCAGGGCACAAGTAGGGGCAGCCCTCCAGTTCATCAGTCGCTACGTCCTCAACATTACCTCCATCACCAGCAGGGTGTGGAGAAGCTAGGGGTAGAGCGCGGGGTCAAGGGGGGACCCAGCCGGTTTTATGCTTTGAGTGGTCGCCAGAGCGCCGAGGCTTCTCCAGATGTAGTCACAGGTATTCTGACTGTTCAGTCTCATGATGTTTATGCTCTTATTGATCTCGTGTCTTCTTTGTCATATATTACTCCATTTATTGCTTTAAGTTTTGGGATAAACCCGAACAGCTTCACGAGCCGTTTTCTGTGTCGACTCCGGTTTGTGATTCCATTGCGGCCGTGCGAGTCTATAGAAATTGTGTTTTCATGGTGCGTAGTCAGGATACCATGACTGATCTTATTGAGTTAGAAATGGTAGATTTTGATGTAATTATGGGGATGGATTGGATCTATTCATGGTTTGGTAAACTCGGTTGCCGAACCACGATTATGAGGCTTGAGTGAATCAGTTATCGAATGGGAGGAGAATAATGTTGTACCAAGAGGTAGACTCATTTCCTATCTTAAGGCCTCCAAAATGATCAGGAAAGGGTGCATCTATCATTTGGTTTGGGTTGCGGATACCACTTCAGAGGAGCCTGCTCCCGAATCTGTACTTGTTGTGAATGAATTTCTTGAAATATTTCCGGACGAGCTTCCTGGGATTCCACCAGATAGAGAGATCGATTTTGGGATTGATGTATTGCCAGATACGCAGCCAATATCTATTCCACCTTACCGAATGGCGCCAGTAAAACTTAGAGAGCTAAAGGAACAATTGAAAGATCTATTAGAAAAAGGTTTCATTCGGCCAAGTGTGTCGCCTTGGGGTGCACCGGTTCTTTATGTCAGAAATAAAGACAGATTACTTTGGATGTGTATTGATTATCGGCAGCTCAACAAGGTCACCATCAAAACTAAGTATCCATTGCCTCGGATAGATGATTTGTTCGACCAGTTGCAAGGTGCTAAGTTCTTCTCGAAGATTGATTTGCGGTCCGGGTATCATCAGTTAAAAATCAAGGAGCAGGATATTCCTAATACTGCCTTCAGGACTCGGTATGGGCACTTTGAATTTCTAGTAATGTCTTTTGGGCTAACCAACGCCCCAGCAGCTTTTATGGATCTTATGAATCGGGTTCTCAAACCATTTATCGTCTCCTTTGTGATTGTCTTCATTGACGATATTCTTGTTTATTCGCGGAGTCAGGAAGATCACGCTAATCACCTCAGGGTAGTTCTGCAGACTTTTCATCAGCACCAATTGTAGGCAAAGTTTTCAAACTGTGAGTTTTGGCTAGAATCAGTCACCTTTTTGGGCCATGTTATTTCCAGGGAGGGGATTTGAGTTGATCTCCAAAAGATTGCAGCGGCGAAGGATTGGCCTAGGCCAATGACCCCGACAGAGATTCGCAGTTTCTTAGGTCTAGCCCGGTATTATCGAAGGTTCATGGAGGGATTCGCTACTCTCGCCTCCCCATTGACTAAGCTAACATAGAAAGTAATTAAGTTTCAGTGGTACGATCCATGTGAAAAAAGTTTTCAGGAATTAAAGTCGAGATTGACTTCAACACTAGTGTTGACCTTGCAGGAATTAAAGTCGAGAAGGTTAAGAGGGATTTGTGGTTTATTGTGATGTGTCGAGGGTTGGTTTGGGGTGTGTGTTGATGCAATGTGGTAAAGCTACAGCGTATGCTTCAAGGCAGCTCAAGAATCACGAGAAAAATTATCCGACGTATAATTTGGAGCTCGCGACGGTTGTGTTTGCATTAAAAATCTAGCAGCATTATCTTTATGGGGTCCATGTGGACGTGTTCACAGACCACAAGAGTTTTTCAGTATTTATTCAAGAAGAAGGAGTTGAACTTAAGGCAGCGGAGGTGGTTAGAGTTGCTCAAAGACTATGATATGAATATTTTGTACCATCTAGGGAAGGCGAATGTGGTGGCCAACGCTCTTAGTCGGAAATCCATGGGTAGCTTGGCACATTTGGAAGCCGGTCACAGGCTTTTGGCTCGGGAAGTTTATCAGTTGGCTAGCTGGGGGTCTGTCTTTCGACCTCAGACGAAGGGGATGTCGTGGTGCGTAATGGAGCAGAATCTTCGCTTGTAGCAGAAGTCAAGGTAAAGCAATTCAGGGATCCGGCTTTGGCACAATTGAGGGAAGCAATTTTGAATCACAAGACTTCAACATTCTCACTCGGCAATGATGACGGTGTCCCGTGGTGTCAAAAGAGGCTATGTGTTCCAGATGTGGATGATCTCCGGGAAAGGGTGATGGTAGAGGCTCACAACTCTAGGTATTCAGTACACCCAGGTTCTACGAAGATGTATCATGATCTCAAAGAGATTTACTGGTGGAATGGTAAGGAGAGGGGTGTGGCGGACTTTGTGGCTAGGTGTCCGACGTGTCAGCAAGGGAAGGGCGAGCATCAGAGGCCCGGTGCATTGACGCAGCTTATGGAAATACCGATGTGGAAATGGGAGATCATCAATATGGAATTTGTGGTGGGGTTACCTCACACTCCACGTAGGTTCGACTCGATTTGGGTAATAGTTGATCGACTCACAAAATCGGCGCCTTTCTTGCCAGTTAAGTCCAACAATACTGCAGAACAGTACGCTCAGTTGTATATCAAAAAAATAGTCAAGCTCCATGGCACTTCAGTTTCTATTATCTCAGATCGAGGGGCCCAGTTCATAGCTAACTTTTGGAAGAAATTTCAGCAAGGTTTGGGTACTCAGGTAAATCTCAGCACATCATTCCATCCACAAACTGATGGGCAGGAAGAGTGGACTATTCAGAAGCTTGAAGATATGTTGTGGGCTTGTGTATTAGATTTCAAGGGTAGCTGAGATGAACACTTGCCGCTTATAGAATATTCTTATAATAACAGTTTCCATGCTAGTATTCAGATGGCCCCATTAGAGGCATTGTACAGAAAGAGGTGTAGATCTCTGATTGGATGGTTCGAGGATGGCGAGGCGAAATTTCTAGGACCGGATCTTGTGCACCAAGCTATGGGAAAAGTTAGAGTCATTCGTGAGAGGATGAAAACTGCTCAGATTCGTCAAAAATCCTATGTGGACGTTTGTCAAAGAGATTTAGAGTTCCAAGTAGATGATTGGGTATTCTTGAAGGTGTCTCCCATGAAGGGAGTAATGCGGTTTGGGAAGAAAGGAAAATTGAGCCCTAGGTATGTCGGGCCATATCGAATCGCTCAAAGGATAGGACAGGTGGCCTATTGGCTGGAATTGACCCCTGACATGTAATTAGTGCACCCGGTGTTCCATGTGTCTATGTTGAAGAAAGTGGTTAGAGATCCATCAGCCATCGTGCCAGTTAAGACTATTGATGTTAATGAAGAATTACCGTATGAAGAGGTTCCAGTTGCTATTCTTAATAGGCAAGTCCGTAGATTGAGGAACAAAGAAATTGCTTCAGTTAAAGTGTTGTGGCGAAGTCATCAAGTTGAGGAAGCCACGTAGGAAGCGGAAAATGAAATGAAAGAAAAGTATACCCATTTGTTTGAATAAGTCTAGTAGTGATCGTGCGAACCGCCATCTCTAAGCAATTATATGTTATGTTCAGTTTTGTGCAAAAGCACCCTATTCC
>ML388150.1:1592-29935 GCA_005239525.1 Nicotiana knightiana | reverse complement strand
CCACCCCCCCCAATTTCTCTACTATTGTTACTTCCCAATTTGTGCCATAATTGTGTATGTTGTGGCTATTTGAGTAATGTGCAACTCCTTGGAGTAAATGAAATTATGTGAAACTCTTGTGATGGTTAAATGATTAGTTGAGGTGTAGATTGGTAAGGATTAATTGAAGTGTATATGGCATGTTGAAGTAATTGAATTATATGGGACTTGTCGAGGTGACCAAATTATGTGCAATGCCATGAAATGGCTAGTTATGTGTGGAATTGGTTAAGAACATGTGTTTTGGTGGCTCTCTGACAGGTAGATAGGCCTAATTACAGAGGAAACTCTGGAAAAATTTTCAGAAAATATCGGAGTTAGTAAAAAAAAAATATTGGGGGTTGGCATATTGTTTTTTCAAAACCAAATGATTTCTCGATCCTCATTCGAGGACGAATGATTTTAAGGGGGGGAGGATGTGAAGACCCGTAAAATTGCTATGACTAAAATAATGCCCGAATAGGTCCCTGTACTGTTATAGCTGTAGAAATTCTTAAAACGATCCTATTTTGAGTAAAAAGTATCCCAGAACTTGAAAAATTAAATTTTCCATAAATTGCGCGTTATGTGACGCACTATGCGATCGCATAACAGGTATGCAGACCGTATAGTGGTCGCATACTTGGACAGTTTTATGTCCATTTTGAGGCAGTTATGAGGCCTAGAATGCGATCGCATTTCACGAATACGGGCTGCATAGTTGTCGCATTCTTGCCCCGTGGGTTTTGCGAGGGAGGTTATGCGACGCACTTTGCAATCGCATAATAGGTATGCGGACCTCATAGTTGTTGCATACCTGGGCAGTGTGGTTCCCATTTTGGCCCATTTGAAGGCCAACTATGCTACAGGAATGCGAACCGCATAGCAGGAATGCGATTGCATTCTTGGCCGCATCTCTGTGTCGGGGCTCCTATTTTCTAAATTTAAGACCCGACCCCCTGTTTTATAAATCACCCCTTCCCTTCAGTTTTAACGATTTTCTGACCAAAAATAGAGAGAGAAGAAGAGAGTTCTTGAGAGAGAAGGTTTCAACATCATTCAATTTGATGTTTCCAAGATCACTCAAGCCCGGAAATTATCAAGTTATTTGTCATCTTCTTCACTCAAAGAGGTACGTCTTCACCCTATTTCCCCCAATTTCTCAGATTTTGTGCAAGAATAAAGCACACATAGGTTGGTTCTTGAAAGAGAAAAGTGAAATATTGCATGCATGTGAGTTAAACCTCGTAATTTAGTAAAGGGAAAAATGAGTTTGGGTAGTCAATCTCAAAAGGGGGTTAGTAGTCTAAGGGGTCACAGTGTTTGGTAAAATGCTCAATTGATTACAAGATTCCTAATTCTAAGTGAAATATGTCACAATGTGGAATAGATTGACGGTGCTAGACGGTCCGGTGAATTGTGATAGAAATCAAAAATGGGACGACTCGAGGTATGTATGGCTAACTTTAATCTTCGTAGAGTCACCTTGTTGGTTTCCAAACATTCGATATGAGTTTCTTGCTGAGTATATGTGAATTGATTGCCCGGTTGTGTTGAGGTGTGAGATTTCATTCTCTTATTTTTCTTAGTCGACTATCGTAATAATTGAAATCGTGACAGGTGATTTCTATGTGATTACTCTATCAAGTGCAAGGTTCATTAAATGCTTGAGTATTTTGGTATGAAAGAATGATAAGAAACTCAAATGTGTAAATGTATCTAAGAGATAAGGGCTATGTAACAAGTGATGAAAGAGAATTGTTAATTGATCTAATTGAACTAAATGACCATGGAAATATCGTATATGACTCATTGTTAGCAAGGTTTACTGTGCCTTAACTTCATATGGATTGTTGGTTGTAATGAATTTACATTCTTCTTTATGAGCATATTTGTGGTTGAATAAATGGATGATAAAGACTATTGTGAACACATGATTGGTTGGGTGTTATGAAACTGTACTCTTGATGATATGAAACCCTGTGATTGAATTGGGGGCTGTTATTGTTTGCCATGAAATGTTATGGTCCAGTGGGATCGGGTTGCACGCCGCAACAAGAAGTAATAAGGGTGGAGAGGTAACAAGGGTGGAGTGTAAACTGTACGATGGGATCAGGTTGCATGCCACAACAGAAATGTAAGGTGGGATTGGGTTGCACGCTGCAACACGTAGTAATAAGGTTTGATAGGTAACAAGGATGGAGTGTAAACAATACGGTGGGATCGGGTTGCACGCCGCAACAGAATGTATTAAAACGGAAATGTGATTATGATGAAATGAGAATCTGTGAGGCTCTCAATTGTACTTATTTTCTGTATCACTGTGCACTATGTTTTTGTTCCTTTAACTGCTTTCTATCTGTGCATCTCTTGATTTTACTTTGAGTAAAGTTTGCTCATACATACTAGTAATATTCCACAATACTAACGTCCCTTTTGCGGGGGGCGCTACACCTTTTATATGGATGTAGGTGGGTCCATAGCAAGTAGCTCAGCTCGCCATTAGTGGTACCTCCTCTTCATCTTTCAGAAAGTACTGGTGAGCCCCACTTCCTCCTGGGGCCGTGTATAATTCATGCCATCTCTTTTGAGTGTTCTATCTATTGTAAGGTATAGTCGGGGCCCATTTGCCGGCAAGTATTGTATAAACTCCTAGTATTCGTAGAGACTCCGTAGACATGATGTGGGTGTATATATGTATCTTGGGTAGTAACTGTACGTATTCAGAATCGTGGTCCGTATTGGAAAGTTATGTATGTATTGTGTATGTTTTAGGAATCAATTGTTGAAATGCTAAAAGAGAAACGAACTTAAGTTTGTAAACCCACGTTTAAATCCTAAGTTGTTATTTCATATGGAATATGGTGCATTGTATAAACGGGGGAAACACGTTGGGTAGGAAAGGCAAACCAGGTCCGCTTGACCGGGTTCACCCGGTTAGGTGCCGGTCTCGTCCCTCGGTTTTGGGGCGTGACATGGGGGGTCTCCCGGAATATGTCTGTAGTCCCAAAGTAAATATGCAAGATAGGGGGATCTCCCAGAATACGTCCATAGTTCCAAAGTAAATATGCACATCAATAATGACATGACAGTTATAACATCGAAATGTACAGTTTAGTCTAAATGCAACCAAGGAAAACATGAATATCCCTAAACATGCGGCACAAAATTTCCATGTTGACAGTCAAAACACGTAGGCATGATTTCCTAATCTAAACAAGGTAATCAACATAGTAATGCAATTCAACCAAGGGAAAGCAATTTATGATTCAGACAAAAAAATGATTTTTACAACAATATCTCGTGTACGTACTCGTCACCTCACGTACACGGTGTTCACACATCAAACATTATCTAAAATCCTAAGGGGAAGTTCCCCCACACAAGGTTAGGCAAGCCACTTACCTCGAACCGCTCAAATCAATCTGAAACCACGCTCTTGCCACAAGTATCCAACTCTAAATGGGCCAAATCTAATCAAATCAATTGCATAATGTAAATATAACTACAAGTAACTACTTTAAATAATGAATTCGAAGCTAAGGAATGAAAATAGGAAAAATGCCCAAAACGTCTCCCCGGGCCCACGACTCGGAATCGGATAAAAGTTACCAATTTAGAATACCTATTCACTAACGAGATCATTCGTACAAAAATCATCTAAATCCGATGTCTATAACCCGATCAAAACATAGAAATTCGATTAGGGAACTTTTCCCCCATTTCCCTACATTTCTCACCCAATTTCCTTGATCAAATGAGGAAAACTTCAATAGATTAATGCAATAAAACAAAATTCGAGTAAGAAATCGTTACCCACAAGTTTCCTCTGAAAATATCTCAAAGAATTGCCTTCTCCCGAGCTCAAAAATAAAAAATGGAGTGAAATGAACTAACCCTCGGTTCTGTCCCCTTTTCTGCCCAGCGATCTTCGCACCTGCGGAGCCGCACCTGCGGAAAATCCATCGCGGATGTGGAATTCACTAAAACGGACATGTCTGCATCTACAAAAATGGGGCCGTACCTGCCCGTACGCGCCTGCGGAGCTTTGTCCCCACTTGAGGGTCTTTAGTTGTGCCTGCGAACCCTCTGCGCATCTGCGGGCATCGCAGATGCGAAAAATCATCGCATATGCGACCCCTGGCCAAACTTCCAAGTCTTGCACCTGGGCTTCCTTCTCCGCATATGCGAGTATGCACCTGCAGTTCCCACTCCGCAGGTGCAAAACACCAGACACCAGAAAAATTTAGCAATGGCCCAAGTCCAATTTTAAACCCGTTGAGCATCCGAAACACACCGGAGGCCCCCGGGACCTCAACCATACATACCAAACAGTCCGGAAATACCATACAAACTTAGTCGATCCCTCAAACCACATTGAACAACATAAAAAACATGAATTATGCACAGATTCAAGCCTAAGGAACTTTGAATTTTCCAAATTCTATGAACGACGCCGAAACATATCAAACCTTGTCTGAATGACTTCAAATTTCACTCAAAGGTCACAAAGGAAAATACGAATCTGTATACAGTCCCGGAATTCAATTCCGGGCTCAATATTAAAATGTCCACTACCGGCCGAAATCGCAAAAAATCCAACTTTCGTCAATTCAAACCTAAATCTACTACAGACCTCCAAAACACATTCTGGATGCGCTCCTAAGCCCAAAATCACCCAATGGAGCTAACAAATTTACGGAATTCCATTCCAGAACTGTCTTCACACCATTCCAACTACAGCCCAAATTCTAAGACTTAAGCTCTCATTTAGGGACTAAGTGTCCCAAAACACTCCGACATTCACAACCAATCATTCTGGCAAGTAACAAAAATAGAAATAGATATGGGAAAATAAGTTATTAGGGGATCGAGGCTCTAACTCTCAAAACGACCGGTCGGGTCGTTACATTCTCCCCCTCTTAAAACAATTATTCGTCCTCGAATGATTATAAAGACATACCTGAAGCTGTGAAAAGATGAGGGTAACGACAACACATATCCTGCTCGGTCTCCTAAGTCACCTCCTTGACCGGCTGACCCCTCCACTGGACCTTTACTGAAGCAATGTTCTTTGACCTGAGCTTTCTGGCCTGCCCGTCCAACATAGCTACTAGCTCCTTAACATAAGAAAGATCCTTGTCTAACTGGACTGAGCTGAAGTCCAATACATGAGTCGGATTGCCGTGATACTTTTGGAGCATAGAAACGTGGAACACCGGATGAACTCATGCTTGGCTGGGAGGTAAGGTAAGCTCATAAACAACCCTCCCAACATGCCGCAATATCTCAAAAGGACCAACGAACCTCGGGCTCAGCTTTCCCTTATTCCCAAATCTCATGATGCTCTTCATAGGCGATACCCGAAGTAAGACCTGCTCTTCAACCATAAATGCCAAATCATGAACCTTCCGGTCCGCATAACTCTTTTGTCTGGACGGGGCTGTGTTAAGTATATCCTGAATCACCTTCACCTTATCCAGGGCATCTTGGACCAAATCTGTACCCAACAATCGGGCCTCACCCAGCTCAAACAAACCCATTAGGGGCCGACACCGCCTACCATACAAAGCCTCATATGGTGCCATCTGAATGCTCGACTGGTAGCTATTGTTGTAGGCAAACTTTGCAATGGAAAGAATTGGTCCCATGACCCTCCAAACTCCATCACAGAAACACGGAGTATATCCTCAAGAATCTGAATCAAGTGCTCGGACTGCCCGTCCATCTGAGGGTGAAAAGCTATGCTCACCTCCACCCTAGTACCTAACTCCTACTGTACGACTCTCCAGAATCGTGATGTGAACTGTGTACCTGTGTCTCAAATAATGGATACTGGGATACTGTGAAGGCGGACTATCTCTTTGATATAAATCTCAGCCAATATCCTTGAAGAATAAGTAGTCAACACTGGAATAAAATGAGCTGACTTGGTCAGCCGATCCACGATCACCCAAATAGCATTGCACTTTCTCAATGGAAGTCTAACTACAAAGTCCATGGTGATCCACTCCCACTTCCACTATGGGATCTCTAACCTCATGCTCATATTTAACCCGGTGACAGTTGAGACACTTGGCCACAAACCCAACTATATCCTTCTTCATCCTATTCCACCAATAGTGCTTTCTCAAATTCCGGTACATCTTCGTGTTACCCAGATGGATGCAATACCGCGAGCTGTGGGCCTCCTCAAGTATCAACTCCTGAAGCTCATCTACATTGGGCACACATACACGTCCCTGCATCCTCATCACACCATCATCACCAATTGTCATATCTCTAGCATCACCTCACCGAAATCTGTTATGAAGGACTAGAAGATACAAATCATCATACTGGTGCTCCCTGGTACGGTCATAAATAGAAGACCGAGCGACCACACAAGCCAATACTCGGCTCGGCTCGGCTCTGAAATATCCAATCTCATGAACTGACTTGCTAAGGCCTGAACATCCAATGCTAAGGGCCTCTCTGCTGCCGGAAGATATGCCAAATTCCCCAAACTCTCCGCCCGGCGACTCACGGCGTCGACCACTACATTGGCCTTCCCTGGGTGGTACAATATAGTGATATCATAGTCCTTAAGTAGCTCCAACCACCTCCACTGATGCAAATTAAGGTCCTTTTTCTTGAACATGTGCTGCACACTCCAGTGATCAGTGTAGATCTCACAAGGAACACCGTACAAATAATGACGCCAGATCTTCAAGGCATGAAAAATAGCTGCTAACTCGAGATCATGGAAAGGATAATTGTTCTCATGCACCTTCAAGTGTCTGGATGCGTAGGCAATCACCTTACTGTCCTACATCAATATCGCTCCAAGGCCAATCCTCGAGGCATCACAATAGACAGTGTAAGACCCCAACCTGTAGGCAATACCAACATTGGGGCTGTAGTCAAAGCTGTGTTGATCTTCTGAAAGCTCTCCTCACACTTTTCGGTCCACTTGAACGGAGCACCTCTGGGTCAGCCTGGTCATAGGTGCTGCAATAGTTGAAGAGCCCTCTACAACGCAACGGTAGTATCCTGCCAAACCAAGGAAACATCGGATCTCTATAGCTGATGATGGTCTAGGCCAACTCTGCACTGCCTCCACCTTCTTCGGGTCTATCTTGATCCCATTACAAGACACGACGTGGCCCAAGAATGCCACTAAAT
The DNA here is from genome assembly GCA_005239525.1 of Nicotiana knightiana. Lineage (NCBI taxonomy): Eukaryota > Viridiplantae > Streptophyta > Magnoliopsida > Solanales > Solanaceae > Nicotiana > Nicotiana knightiana. The sequence goes on along the minus strand of ML388150.1, from coordinate 22,753 downwards.
CAAGACAAAATTCACACTTAGAAAATTTTGCATACAATCTCTTCTCCCTCAAAGTCTGAAGCACGGTCCTCAGGTGTTGCTCATGATCTTCCCGAGACTGGGAATATACCAGAATGTCGTCGATAAATACAATGAAGAAAGAATCAAGATAAGGCCAGAACACACTGTGCATCAAATGCATAAAGGTTGTTGGGGCATTGGTCTGCCCAAATTACATGACAAGAAACTCATAATGACCATATCCGGTCCTGAAAGCAGTATTCGGGATATCCGGCTCCCGAATCTTCAATTGATGATAGCCAGAACGCAAGTTGATCTTGGAAAACACTCTGGCACCTTATAACTGATCAAATAAATCATCGATACGAGGCAAAGGATACATGTTCTTCACTGTAACCTTGTTTAACTGCCGATAGTCAATACACATACGCATATAACCATCTTTTTTCTTCACAAACAAGACTGGAGCACCCCGATGTGATACACTGGGCCTAACAAAACCTTTATCAAGAAACTCCTGCAACTACTCCTTCAGCTCCTTCAACTCAGGAGGATCCATATGGTAAGGAGAAATAGATATGGGCTAAGTGCCCGGCAACAAATCAATGCCAAAATCAATATCTCTATCGGGCGGCATTCTTGAAAGATCAGCTGGAAACACATCAGGGAAGTCCCTCACTACTGGAACTAACTCAACTGTAGGGGTATCAATACTGACATCTCTCACATAGGCCAAATATGCATCACACCTCTTCTCAACCATTCGCTGAGCCTTAATAAATGAAATGACCCTGCGGGGAGTATACTCCAAGGTATCCCTCCACTCTAATCGCAGTAAGCCTGGAATAGATAGCGTCACGGTCTTAGCGTGACAATGAAGGATAGCATAATGGGCAGACAACCAGTCCATGCCCAAGATCACATCAAAATCTACCATACTGAGTAATAAAAAATTGGCTCCGATCTCAAAACCACTAAGGGCAACCAAACATGACCGATATATACGGTCCACGAGAAGTGAATCTCATATAGGAGTAGATACATAAATAGGGGAACTCAAAGAATACCGAGGCATCCCCAAATGTGGAGAAAAATAAGAAGAAACATATAAGTACGTAGAGCCTGGGTCAAATAATACTGGTGTATCCCTATGAAAGACATGGACAATACTTGTGATGAAAGAATATGAAGCGACAACCTCTGAATGGGCTGGAAGGGCATAGTACCTGGCCTGGTCTCCCCCTCTAGGGCGACCTCGACCTCCCCGACCTCTACCTAAAGCTACCTGAGTGGATGGAGCGACAACTGAGGCTGGAAGAATGGTCGGAGGACCTGGTGGAGCACGTGGGGGTTGATAAGCCTGTGGAGGTGCACCCATCCTGACTCTGGGAAATCCCTAACCATGTGACGAGTATCACCACACTCATAGCAACCCCTCAAAGGACACGTTGGTTGAGACTGACTCGGACCTGGCATGCTGGACTGGAAGAGATTAAATAACAGGGTGACTCACAAACTCTCTGTTCCGGACAAACATGCCCTCTACTCTTCTGGAAATACTCACTACCTGGTGATAAGTGATATCCATCTCTAACTCCATGACCATAATGGTCCAAATACCGGGTAGAGTCCCTCAGTAAAGCGATGAAGCGACGATCCCTCTCCCTGACTGTAGCAACCAAGGCCGGCACATGTCGAGCTAACTCACTGAAATGGACTGCATACTCCGACATAATCATAGCACCCTGGCGCTGCGGCTCAAACTCTGCGCGCCAAGCATACTTACGCAAGAACATCCGTGAGAATCGAGTCCAAGTGAGTGAGGCTTCTTCGTTAAGACTCAGCTCATAGGCATGCCACCACTGATATGCCGCTCTCCTCAGCTGGAAAGTGGTGAAAGAAACCCCACTCGTCTCAACAATGCCCATAGTGCAGAGAATACAATGACATTCCTAAAAAAAACCTTAGCATCATCTGAAGCTAGTCCGCTGAAAATTGGTGGGTGGTACTTCTTGTACCTCTCAAGCCTGAGTTGCTCTGCCTCAGAAGCAGCTATCCTGGTCTCATGTTGAACCAGAGCCACTAGGGGCATAGGAATAAACCCTCGGGCCTGATCAACCTGGACCCTCCTCATAGGAGTGTGGGCTGCGGGAGTCTGTGCCCCTCCCCCGGCCTGAGATGTAGCGAGAGCTATCAGAAGCAGTCCAGCCTGATCTGTAGTCTTGAACATGCTCATGAACTAAGCCAAAGTCTCCTGGAGGGATGAAGTAGCAATAGGAACCTCCGGTGCCGGCCCTCCAGCGGGACCTCCTTGAGGCTCCTCAGTTGCAGCTCTTGTAGGTGCTTGGGCTGCATCGTGTGGTCGTTGTTTACCTCGACCCCAGCCTCTGGCAGCTCTAGCAAGGGGCTTGGGTGCTTGATCGTCTGTCCTCCCTGTACGGGTCCTCACTATCTATGAAAAAGAATAGAATAAAAGAAAGAAATTTTGTAAGGTCAATAACTCATACGACAAGGAAATTAAGGAAGTATTATTGTTCTTAACAGTTACATAGCCTCCCGAAGATAAGTAAGGACGTCTCCACACCGATCCGCGAGACTCTAATAAATCAGCTTTTGATTCACGACTTCTATGAACCTAGAGCTCTAATACCAAATTGTCACGACCGATTTTACCCCTATGAAAGGTGTCGTGATGACACATAGTCTCTACGATTAGAAAATCCTATTATTACAGAAAAATGAAAAGAAACATAACGATAAAAGCCAACCGTATAATTTAATAAGCAAGGATAGTGCCACTAGATATATACAATATCATCACTCCCGAAACCCTGAATGTCGCCAGTTACAAGCTACTAAAAATCTATATTGATCTTTTCAAAATTTTTGAAGCAAATAACGGAAAATTCTACGCGGGGGTATAGAAGGGGACTCCGAGGTCTGCGGATGCGGGCAGAAGTACCTTGAAGTCTCCTCGAGCAGCAACCATGCGCTAAACTCGAGGTTGATAGCTCGTACTTGGATTTGCACATGAAAAACATGTGTAGGAAAGGGCATGAGTACACCACAATGGTACCCAGTAAGTGCCAAGCCTAACCTCGGTCCAGTAGTGACGAGGTCAGGTCAGGGCCCTACCGGTGTAAATATAAAGAACTAAAAACAACAAGAGATATAAATATATTCTATAGTAAAATAGTTAAGGAAGTCTATAGTAATAGAAGTCAAGAAGCCCTTGGCTAAGAGCAAAGGAAATACAATAGGGAAATCTCCTGTGATACCGTCCCATAGTTCCGAATTAATTATGCAGTACATAGGGGATCTCCCGGAATACGTCCGTAGTCCTAAAGTAAATATGCATTGCTGGGGATCTCCAGGAATACATCTGCCGGGCCCCTTTTTCTCGCGAAATTGTGTTTCGTCAGGTGACAACTCTTTTAAGGAACAATGTTAAAAGAGAGACTCGCCACCTAACGGATTAAGGTGCGTAAGGGCACCTGTTTGCAGATAACTCTGGATTAACCAGTTGCATCACCAAATATCGGGTAAGGGCTCTAATTACCTCGAGTAGAAGGTGTTAAGCACTGCTACAAGTCCAAAATGGTGGGTCCCCACCGAACTCGAATTATATGAATTAGTCTAAGCAAAGAGAAGAGACAAAATTGGGCAAAGAAAATGATTGACTTTAAAACCAATGTAGGGGGAGGGAGGTCCTAAGTTTTTTAGCCTAAAGGATCACCCCTTGCAACACAAATAATATTTTGTAACTACCTCGAATTGGGGTGTTACTCGTATTATTCAGATGGCACAGACTATCATCTCCTGCTACCTGATTACTATTTTTAAGTTGTTTACCTAAAGCGCACTAATTGATTCTAAATCTGTAACAACCCGACCGGTCATTTTGTGTTATCGGACCCTGTTCCCCTAAATGAAATTTCCCATAGCGGCTTATTATGATTTATGACTTGCGGGGGATGGTGGTCCGAGATTCGGAAGTGATTAGAGTGCTATAGGAACACTTGGTTCCTTAAGGTTGGCCTTTAAAGCCAAGTTTGACTTCGGTCAATATTTTTAGTAAACGACCTCGGAATCCAGTTTCTTCTATTTCGGTAGCTTCGTATGATGATTTCGGACCTGGGCGTATGTTCGGAATGGGTTTCTGATGACCCGGGAGCGTTTCGGTGCCCAATATTGAAATAAGAAGATCGTTAAGTTCCTATGGTGGTTTGGGATGTGTTTTTGTGTTATCAAGGTCCGAGCGGAATTCTGAGACCGGGAATAGTTCTGGTATGTCATTTATGACTTTCCTGCAAAATTTGGTGTCATTCCGAGTAGTATAGGTCGGTTCGGCGCGTTGTTAGCGAAGTATAGAAAACTTAAAGTTCCTAAGTTTGGTTCTTGGGGTTTTGAGGTGTAATTTTGAGTTTTGGGTGTTTCGAAGGCTCGAGCGAGTCTGTATTATGATTTGAGACTTGTTGGTATATCTGGACGGGGGCTCGGGTTGGCCCAGGTGGCTCCCGGACACCACACAATGCCAAAAACCGGTTGAAATAGCTGCTGGTGCACCTGTTCTAGTGTGACCGTAGGTGCGGTTGCCCAGTCGCAGGTACGGTCTCCACTCCTCAGGTGCGGACCTAGGCTTCCTCGTCCATTTCTACAGGTGCGAGCCCTTGCTCGCAGGTGCGAGACAGCATGTGCAGTCCTCGAGCCGCAGGTGCGGCAACACTATTTAGTTAGTGTGTTTTATACACGGGTTTTAATCCATTTTTCTCATCTTCTTCTTCTTCATTGGGGCGATTTCCACCATTTTAGAGGGGCAAACGACCTGTTTATTGAAGGTAAGTAAATTCTACTCTAGTTTTAGCTTCATGCATGGATTACAAGGTAAATTAACTACCTAAATTAGTGAAAAATCAAGAATTGGGTAGTAGCCTAGGGCTTTTGATAATTTGAGAATTTACCCGTGAATTTGCTATGAAATCAAGTAAAAATCGTATATTAATGATCCTTAGGGTATGGGTGAGTGTTTCCTTTGAGAATTATTGGAATCTAAGCATGCAGGACTGGGGTCGGATTTTAGAATTTCTTCAAGAATGGTGAATTTACTAAATGAGTAGGAGAATTTCCATACTTTGAGCATAAACTAATGAATTTGTATAACTTTTGGCTAGTTTCAAGTCCTCGGGTGTAGAGTTCGGAGTTTCGGGCGCATTCTTGGTCCGGGGAGTGAATTCGACACGAAGTGAGTCTCTTTCTAACCTTGTAAGAGGGAATTGTACCATAGGTTATTATAAAGGGTGGTTTTGTCCTTATTTGTGGGGGCTGTGTACGCGCGAAGTGACGAGATTCCGTGTGCAGCTACTATTATGCCTTGTCGGGTAGTTTAGGACTCACAAACATGCTTTATGTGTTGTATCTGGGATCTGTACATGGATTAAATAGTCTAATATTCTTGAATCTCACATGTGAAGGCCTAAGGGGTTATGCTTGAAGTTGATATTTCTAAAAATTCTCACACTGTTAGTATGTTCCCTGCTACATTATCTGGAAATCTCCTGCTAATCATGAATTTATATGGGAACCAGAGTCGCATGGATGATTCGTGAGCGGGGTAGCCCTAATATTATAGTAACCTGAGTCACAGGTATGATTTGCGAGCGGGGGTGGTCTTGATATTATGTTAACCGTGTCTCATGTGCGATTCACGACCGGGGCAGATAGATGTATCTATGGTTCGGGCCGTTCGATTCTCGGCAGTGCACATTTACTTTTCACGTCGTAAAGAGCGTACGCTCATAGCCTGTTATATGCTTTGGTAATTTGTGAGAAGCCCTGTAATTGTAACTGTTGATTTCATGAAAAGAAAGAAGGTTAAAAAACTTGTATGCCATGGAAAAAAGATGGCGCGAGGGTACTTGTGATTTCTATTTGATGGTCATTTCCTTATTACTATTCATTACTGCTACTACTGGATAACATGTACTTATTCCACATTGTCTAACCCTAGTAAGTATCACGTCGAGCTCTCGTCACTACTTCTTCGAGGATAGGCGGGATACTCACAGGGTACACATCTGTTTATGTACTCATACTACGCTTTGTACTTAATTGTACAGGTTCTGAGGCTGGTGCATCTGGTTATCCGACTGGAGCTTGACGTATATTCTGGACCTGACTCCATGGTGAGCTTCCTTCCTTGGCGATTCTCAACAGTGCTATGGAGTTATCTTTTGTTTATTTCTATCTACTTCTTTCAGATAGCAGTACAGTTTGTATCATCTTTTGTATATTGTAGTAGTTCGCCTGTTGACTTGTGACACTAGTTCCTGGCACACACACAGTAGGCTCTATCTTTTAGGACTGTATATATTGGTTCATGATCATTGTGGCTGTATTTACTTAAGTTGGTTAATGTATCCGCTTTTATTTAAATGATCTAAGCTTAAAATTTTTGAAATTGTGGGATTGGTATGTCAAATAAGGATAATCTCACTAGTAAATAATTGTTGTCTTGCCTGACTCCGGTGTTGGGCGCCATCACGACCTGTGTTGGATTTTCGGTCGTGACAACATGGTATCAGAGCACTAGGTTCACGTAGGTCTCACGAGTCACGGGAAAACCTAATAGAGTCTCGCAGATCAATACGGAGACGTCTGTATTTATCTCGGGAGGCTATAGGGTGTTAGGAAACCTATCTTTATTCATGATCTATCGTGCATTTGATGGTATACTAAATCTCATTCTTCTATTCTCTCACAGATGGTGAGGACGCGTACATCTGGCAGAGGCTGGGGGAGGGCACCAGCCCGAGGTAGGGAACGGGGGCGTCCCAAAGCTATTCCAAGTTGCACCACCAGGGGATCCTACTATAGAGGAGCAGGGTGAGGTGCCCCCAGCGGGTCCTGCTCCAGTGGACTTCATGACGGCGCCAAGCTTCCAGGAGGTCATGGGCCGTATGTTGAGATTTATGGATACTATGTCCCAGGCTGGTTTATTTCCAGCGGATCCTGCCACATCTCAGGTAGGAAGGGGAGCCCAGACTCCTACTGCCCAGGCTGCAGGCAAGACAGCTGCACTTCATCATACCCCGAGTACACTGCCCGTGAGTGGGGTTCAGCCTATATCAGTAGCACCTGAGCCCAGACCATCTGCGGACGGCGATCCGCAGAAGTTATTGGACAGATGGACTCGATTTCACCCTCCGATCTTCAGGGGTGAGCGAGGTGAGGATGCTAGGATTTCATTGATAGGTGCAGGGACCGACTGCACAACATGAGGATACTAGAGTCCCATGGAGTGGACTTCCTACTTTCCAGTTAGAGGGCAGAGCTCGCAGATGGTGGCAGTCCTATATTCTCCGTAGGCCAGCAGGTTCTCCTCTTATCACTTAGGAGCAGTTCACTCTGATGTTTCTAGACAGATATATCCCACCCTCTGAGAGGGAAGAGCTGCGGTATCAGTTTGAGCAGCTGGAGTAGGGGTAGCTGTCAGTGACAGACTATGAGGCCAGATTTTCAGAATTGACTCGCCATGCACTCATGATACTACCTACCGATGCTGAGAGAGTGCAGAGATTTTTAACCGGGTTACATCCGGGCATTAGGACTAGCATGGCCCTAAAGGTGGAGATGGGGACTCCTTAACAGCTAGTAGTGGATATTGCTCGTACGATTGAGTGTTATCGGTCGAGGGTCAAGGAGTAGGTATAGCCAGATAAGAGAGCCAGATATTCCGGGGGTTTCAGAGGTGCCCCAGCCAGGGCAGAGGTCATTTTGGTAGGGGTCAGCCCAGCAAGTCCTCATATCCACCACCACCACCATCTCCTCGTAGTGCTCTAGTGAGGCCTTACTTCAGTACTATGCCAGAGGGTTCTCACCGTCCCCCAATTATCCAGGGTTCTACTTTAAGGCAGCAGGCCATGCCTCTAGTGAGATGTTACGAGTGTGGTGATCTCGGCCATATTAAGAGGACTTGTCCCATCGGGGTAAGGTAGTGCAGCAGGGTTACCAGCTTATGAGTCCAGCACCAGCAGTCCGGCCACCTAGAGGTGAGGGACAAGTCGGCATGGGTTGTCCTAGAGGTGGAGGCCAGTCAGGGGGAGGTCAGCCAGCTCCTGTTCATTCTGGCAGGGGTTTGTCTTCTGGTGCTCCAGCTAGTTTCTATGCTTTTTCGGCCAAATCAGATGCAGTGACCTCAGACGCCGTGATCACATGTATTATTACAATATGTGGTAGATATACATCAGTGTTATTTGATCTAGGATCCACTTATTCCTATGTTTCGGTCTTATTTACTCATTTTCTGGATGTCCCTCACGAGTCCTTGGGTTCTCTTATATGTGTGTCCACCCCTGTGGGCGATTCTGTGGTGGTAGACCGGGTTTACCGGTCTTGTATAGTCACATTGTACGGGTTCGAGACTCGAGCGGATCTTTTAGTGCTCGACATGGTTGATTTTGAGATTATTTTAGGCATGGATTGGCTATTTCCTTATAATGTCGTGCTAGATTTCCATGCCAAGACGGTTACTTTAGCCATGCCAGAGTCGCCTAGGCTGAAGTGGAGAGGTTCCTCAGTTAGTGCAGCCAGCCAGGTTATTTCATTCTTAAAGGCTCAACATATGGTCGAGAAGGGTTGCCTGGCCTACGTCGCTTATGTGCGGAACGCCGCCGCAGAGTCTCCGACAATTGACTCAGTGTTTGTAGTTCGAGAGTTTGCTGATGTATTTCCTTCAGACCTTCCAGGCATGCCTCCGGATCGTGATATTGATTTCTGTATTGATTTAGCTCCAGGCACCTAGCCTATATCTATTCCTTCGTACCGTATGGCTCCGAAAGAGTTGAAGGAGTTTAATGAGCAGCTTGAGGAGTTGTTAGCTAAGGGGTTCATCAGACCGAGTGTATCGCCGTGGGGTGCTCCAGTTCTATTCGTGAAGAAAAAGGATGGGTCCATGGGGATGTGTATTGATTACTGCCAGTTGAACAAGGTTACCATTAAGAACAAGTATCCTTTGCCGCACATCGATGATTTGTTTGACCAGTTGCAGGGTGCTCATGTGTTTTCTAAGATTGATTTGAGATCGGGCTACCATCAGTTGAGGATTCAGGCTTCAGATGTTCCGAAGACTGCTTTTCGTACGAGATATGGCCATTATGAGTTCCTGGTGATGTCCTTTGGTTTGACTAATTCCCCAACAACATTCATGGACTTGATGAATAGGGTGTTAAGGCCGTATATCGATTCCTTTGTCATTATATTCATTGATGACATTTTGATTTACTCACGTAGCTTGAGGGAGCACGAGCAGCATTTGAGAGTTGTGCTCTAGACTTTGCGAGAACATAAGTTATATGCTAAGTTCTCCAAGTGTGAGTTCTGGTTGGATTCCGTGGCATTCTTGGGGCATGTGGTATCCATAGAGGGTATCAAGGTTGATCCTCAGAAGATCGAGGCAGTTCAGAGTTGGTCGCGTCCTACTTCTGCTATAGAGATCAGGAGCTTGTTGGGCATAGCAGGCTATTATCGCCGATTTGTGGAGGGGTTCTCTTCTATCGCAGCTCCATTGACTAGATTGACTCAGAAGAATGCCCCGTTCCGATGGTCTGACGAGTGTGAGGCGAGCTTTCAGAAGCTCAAGGCGGCATTGACCTCAACACTAGTTCTAGTATTGCCTTCTGGTTCTGGCATGTATACAGTATATTGTGACGCTTCGCGCGTTGGCTTGGGGTGTGTATTGATGCAGGAGGGAAAGTGATTGCTTATGCTTCACGCCAGCTGGAGGTTTATGAGAAGAACTACCCTGTGCACAATTTGGAGTTAGCGGCGATTGTTCATGCTTTTAATATTTGGTGGCACTACTTGTATGGAGTGTCCTGTGAGGTTTATACAGACGACCGTAGCTTGCAGCACTTGTTCAAGCAGAAGGACCTTAATTTGAGGCAGCACAAATGGCTTGAGTTGTTGAAGGATTATGATATCACCATTCTTTATCACTCGGGCAAGGCAAATGTGGTAGCAGATGCTTTGAGCAGGAAGGCAGAGAGTATGGGTAGCTTGGCTTATATTGCAGCAGAGGAGATACCTCTAGCCTTGGACATTCAGTCCTTTGCCAATCGCCTGGTGATATTAGAACTTTTAAAACCTCATCGAGTTTTAGCACATTTGGTTGCGCAGTCTTTGTTATTGGGGGAGATTAAGGCCCAGCAGTTCTATGATTCATGCCTAGTAGAGCTTCGGGAGACAGTTGTTCAGGGTAGGGCCAAAGAGGTCACTATTGGCGAGGATGGTGTTCTGAGACTTCAGGGCCGCTTATGTGTTCCTAATGTTGATGGCCTGAGGGAGAGGATTCTAGAGGAGGCACACAGTTCTCGGTATTCTGTTCACCCTGGTGCTACGAAGATGTATCGTGATTCGAAGCAGCATTACTGGTGGAGGCGAATGAAGAAGGACATTGTGGTGTATGTGACTAGGTGTCTTAATTTCCAGCAGGTTAAGTATGAGCACCAGAGGCCAGGAGGCCTACTTCAGCAGATGCCCATTCCTGAGTGGAAATAGGAGCGCATCACTATGGACTTCATGGTTGGGTTGCCTCGGACTTTGTGGAAGGTTGACGCTGTTTGGGTCATTGTTAATAGATAGACCAAATCGGCGCATTTCATTCCAATGGCTACTACTTATACTTCTGAAAGGTTAGCCAAGATCTACATTCGAATAGTCCGGTTGCATGGTGTGACGGTGTCCATTATATCAGATCGAGGTCCTCAATTCACCTCGCACTTCTGGAGAGCATTGCATAGTGAGATGGTTACCCAGATAGACCTCACCATAGTATTTCACCCTCAGACTGATGGCCAGTCGGAGCGTACAGTTCAGATACTGGAGGACATGCTCAGGGTATGTGTGATTGACTTCGGAGGTTAGTGGGACCAGTTATTGCCTTTGGTCGAGTTTGCTTACAATAATAGTTACCAGTCCAGCATTGAGATTTCACCATTTGAGGCGGAGAATGTAACGACCCGACCGGTCAGTCAGACACTCTCAATATGCCACTCGGGCAATCATTATACCGGGTTCTCAACCCAAAACAATGATTCATTTTTCAAGAAATAATAGCAAAATACTCTGAGTGTCAAAACAATTATCAGGAAAAGACTGAGTAAAAATCATAACATATCAAGTGAGGAAAATAGTAAAACTAGCCCTCAAGGGGTAAACAGATCTGCACTAAGCCCCAAACATGGCTTGAAGTCCAAATTATATCAAAATATATCAGTACTATTAAGAATAGGCTAAAATTGGGTTCGCAACTCAAAAGTTGCCTAAAAAGGAATATGTTTCCAAATTTCCAATCTTTGCATTCCAAAATCCGTGAAAGGATGCAAAGTCCGGGCTTTCATACCCTCAGGACAGGATTTAAAGACATTACTTACCTCAAACTAGCTCGAAAAGCTACTCTGTAACCCGCTTGCCTCTCAAATCAACTTCCAAACGCTCCAAATATATAAAGATCAGATCTTTATCATCAAATTTTGCTAAATGAATGAATTCCAATTGAAAAGTAAAAATTTTAGCATAAAACCCGAAATTAGCCAAAATCCGACCCCCGGGCCCACGTCTCGGAACTCGACAAATTTTATTCCAAAATGTTCTTCATCCTCTCACGAGTCAGTACATATAAAGAATGCTAAAATCGGAGTTCGTTTGGCCCTTCAAATCGATCCCTAAAGGTCTCATAATCTCAAGCCCTAACCCCACCTTTTTCTACTGATTTTCATGGATTTAACACTGATATTAAGGTCTTTAATCACCTATAATCGAGTTAATGAGTCCAAAATACTTACCTCAACGAAGAACACGGATTTCCCCTCTTCAAAATTGCCTCCAAGCTGTTTTCCCGTTCAAAAATGGTGTTAAAAGGTTTAATGGTCGCGGAGGGTTTACTTAAATACTGCCCAGGTAATCCTTCACTGCGATCGTAGAAGTACTTACGCGCTCGCGAAGAACAAATATCCAAGGCCCTCCAAATATCCTACGCGATCGTAGCACAAGCCACACTATCACGATTCAATAGAACCTCAACCCACACGATTGCAACCTAACACACGCGATCGCAACCCAACACACACGATCGCGAAGAACAATTGACCCCGCTCCCCATGCGCCTGACTAACCCTACGCGATCGCACACCTTCTAATGTGATCGCGATTCACAAAATGCCTGGGATACAAATTACTCTACGCGATCGCGGATCAATCCACGCGATCACGATGAACAAAGTGCTGCTGCACTGACACCAGAAAACAACAATTTTTCCTAAGGCTAAAATGACCGTTAACCACTCGAAATCAATCCCGAGCCCCTCGGAACCCCAACCAATTTCAGCAACACCTCTTAAATGATCATTCAAACTTAGTTCCACTCTTAAAACACTAAAAATAACATCAAAACACCAAAATCACATCGGATTCAAGCCTAAGGACCTTGAAATTTCTAAAATCCACCAACGATGCCGAAACTATCCAAAGCTACTCCGATTGACCTGAAATTTTGCAGACATATCCAAAATGACATTCAAACCTGTTCCAATTGTCGGAATTCCATTCCGACCCTGATAGCCTAATTTCCACTACTGACTGGAAATTGCCAAAAAGTAACGTTCGCCAATTCAAGCCTAATTCAACACCGGTTCTCACAAAAATATTCTGGACACACTCCTAAGTCACAAATAACCTAACGAAGCTATCTGAACAATAAAATCCGCATTCCGAGTTTGTTTACCAATAAGTCCACTCTCAGTTGAGTTTTCCAACTATAAGGCTATTTCTAAAGACTAAGTGACTAAATTCTCATTATAATCATTCCGATTCCGAGACTACCTACTCTAACACATCAAGAACAGTTTAACCAAGCTATGACGAGGAAATAATAGTAAATATAATTGCAGATTCTACGTAACGACGGATCGGGTCGTTACATTCTCCCCCTCTTAAACAAACGTTCGTCTTCGAACGTGTCTAGAAACGTACCTGGATTCTCAAACAAGTGAGGATATTTGCTCTGCATCTCTCGCTCGGTCTCCCAAGTAGACTCCTCCACTAGCTAACCTCTCCATTGTACCTTTATTGAAGCTATATCCTTGGACCTCAATTTTCTAACCTCGCGAGCTAAAATTTCTACTGGCTCAACCTCATATGATATATCATCCTCGAGCTGAACTATGCTGAAGTCTAAAACATGAGACGGGTCACCAACATACTTCCTGAGCATCGACACATGAAAAACCAGATGAACACTCGATAGGCTGGGTGGCAAAGCAAGCCTATAAGCCACCTCTTCAACCTTCTGAAGTACCTCAAAAGGGCCAATAAACTGTGGACTGAACTTTCCTCTCTTTCCGAACCTCATAACACCCTTCATGGGTGATACTTTCAGCAGTACCTTATCCCTTTCCATAAAATATACATCCCGGACCTTCCGGTCCGCATAACTCTTCTGCCTAGACTGCGACGTGCGAAGTCGCTCTTCAATCAACTTCACTTTCCCCAACCATATAAAGCATCATACGGGGCCATCTGAATACTGGACTGGTAGCTGTTATTATATGCAAAGTCCGCTAGTGGCAGAAATTGATCCCATGAACCACAAAAATCAATCACACAAGCACGTAACATGTCCTCCAAAATCTGAATAGTCCTTTTCGACTGCCCATCGTTCTGAGGATGAAATGCAGTGCTTCATTCTACCTCAGTACCCATACCTCTCTGTACGACCCTCCAAAATTGAGATGTGAACTGTGTGCCTCTTTCAGAAATGATAGAAACTGGAACCCCATGCAATCGGACAATCTCCCTAATGTAGATACCAGCTAATCGCCCTGAAGTATAAGAAGTACCAACATGAATGAAGTGCGCGTACTTGGTCAATCTATCCACAATGACCCAAATAGCATCAAAACCCTTTGAAGTCCGTGGAAGCCCAACTACAAAGTCCATAGTAATCCGCTCCCACTTCCACTCCGGAATATCTAACCTCTGAAGTAATCCACCTAGTCTCTGGTGCTCATACTTGACTTGCTGGCAGTTCAGACACTGTGCTAATTACTCAACAATATCTCTCTTTATCCGCCTCCACCAATACTGCTGTCTCAAATCCCGTTACATCTTCGCGGCACTCAGAAGAATGGAATACCGCGAGCTATGAGCCTCTTCTAGTATCAACTCTCGAAGGCCATCCACACTGGGCACGCAAATACAGCCCTGCATCCTCATAACATCATCATCACCAATAGTCATATCGTAGACATCATCTTGACGGACCCTATCCTAAAGTACTAACAAATGCGGATCATCATATTGCCTTGCTCTAATCTGGTCATAGATAGAACACCGGGAAGTCATGCTAGCTAATACCCGCGGAGGGTCTGACAAATCCAATCTCACCAACTGACCCGCCAAAGCTTGGACATCAAGTGCTAAAGGTCGCTCTGCTGCTGAAAGGTAAGCTATACTCCCCAAACTCTCGGCTCTGCAAATCAAGGCATCGGCTAGTACATTGGACTTTCGCAGGTGATACAAAATAGTAATGTCATAATCGTTGAGAAGATCCAACCATCTCCTATACCGCAAATTCAAATCCTTCTGCCTTAGCAGATACTATAAGCTACGATGGTCAGTGAAAATCTCACACTATACCCCATACAAGTAATGTCGCCAAATCTTTAAGGCATGAACAATGGCAGCTAACTCAAGATCGTGTACTTGGTAATTCTTCTCGTGCACCTTCAACTGTCTAGACGCGTAGGCAATCACCCTACCGTCCTGCATCAATACTGCTCCCAAGCCAACTCTAGAAGAATCACAATAGACTGTGTAAGAACCCGAACCAGTAGGCAAAACCAATACCGGAGCTGTGGTCAATGCTGACTTGAGCTTCTGAAAGCTCTCCTCACACTCATCGGACCATCTGAATGGAGCACCCTTCTGGGTAAATCTTGTCAATGGTGAAGCAATAGAAGAGAATCTTTCCACAAGGTGATGGTAATATCCCACTAGACCAAGGAAACTTCTAATCTCAGTAGCTGAGGACGGTCTGGGCCAACTCTGCACCGCCTCAATCTTCTTCGGATCAACCTGAATACCCTCACTAGACACCATGTGCCCCAAGAAAGCTACTGAACGAAGCCAAAACTCACAATTGGAGAATTTCGCATAAAGCTTCTCCTCCCTCAACCTCTGCAACACAATCCTCAAGTGTTGAGCATGTTCCTCCTGGCTATGGGAATAAACCAGAATGTCAGCAATGAACACAATGACGAGCGAGTCAAGGTAAGGCTGAAACACACTGTTCATCAGTTGCGTGAACGCGGCTGGGGCATTGGTCAGCCTAAATAACATAACTAGAAACTCATAATGACCATACCTGGTACTGAAAGCAGTCTTCGGAATGTCAGAATCCCAAATCTTCAACTGGTGATACCCTGACCTCAAATTGATCTTGGAGAACACACTAGCTCCCTAAAGCTGATCAAATAAGTCATCAATACGGGGCAAAGGATACCGGTTCTTCAACGTAACCTTATTCATCTTCCTATAATCAGTACACATGCGCATGGAGCCATCTTCTTTTTCACAAACAACACCGGTGCACCCCAAGGTGACACACTCGACCGGATGAACCCCCTTTTTAAGAGTTCATGAAGCTGCTCTTTCAATTCTTTCAACTCCGCTGGTGCCATACGTTAAGGTGGAATAGAGATAGGTTGGGTGTCTGGCACCAAGTCAATACCAAAATCAATATCCCAGTCAGGTGGCATGCCTGGCAGGTCTGCAGGAAATACGTCCAAAAAATCACGGACTACAGGAACAGAATCAACATAAGGAGTCTCACTACTAACATCCCTCACAAACGCAAGATAAGACTCACACCCTTTCTCAACCATACGTTGAGCCTTCAAATAAGAAATCACTCTTCTAGGCACATGCTCTATAGACCCTCTCCACTCAACTTTCGGAATTCCGGGCATAGCTAGGGTCAGGGTCTTAGCGTGATAATCAAGAATAGCATGATAAGGGAATAACCAATCCATGCCTAGAATTACATCAGAATCAACCATACTGAGTAACATCAAGTCTATTCAGGTCTCCAAACCCTCAATAGATATAAGACATGACCGATACACACGGTCCACAATAATAGTATCACCCACCAGAGTCGAAACATGAACAGACGTAACTAGAGACTCACGGGGCATATTCAGATAGTGAGAAAAATAATATGAAACATATGAGTACGTGGAACCAGGTCAAATAAAGCCAAAGCATCAGTGTGACAAATGGAAATAGTACCTGTAATCACCGCATCTGAGGCCATAGCATCAGGCCTAGCCGGAAGTGCATAAATACGTGGCTGGCCTCCACCTGATCGACCTCCCCCTCTAGGGCGGCTTCTAGCTGCCTAACCACCCCCTCGGCTGCCTGAGTAGGTGGTGAAGTCACTAGGGCTGAAGCCGAGGGCTGAACCCTCTGTTGAGATGAACTACTAGGATGATGGGGGCACTTCCTCCACTCATGTCCGAACTCTCCACACTCATAACAACCACCTGGAGATGGAGATGAAAACTGACGAGAACCCCTGCCACCATGATAACCACCAGATGAACCATGCATAGAAGAACCCCGATGAGATGATGCTCGGGCGGAGCTCTGAGCTAGAAGGGCATTGAAAGATGAACGGCCCTGATGAGAGATGCGAGGACACTGCCCCGAAGATACACAACTGTAAGCTGGGCGAACTGGCTGTGGAGGTCTAAATGGACGACCTCTGTTGTGCAGAAACTGCCCTCTATAAGTGGCACCACTGAAGCTACCTAATCCCCGAGGCTTTTTGGCCTCCCTCTCCTCATGCACCTGCCTATGAACCGGCTCCATGTCCCAATCAATGTCAACTACCTGCTCAAATGTAGCTCCAGACAATCTCTCCTAGATCATCAAAATCCGAAGCTGATACGTGAGACCATCTACGAACTTCCTGATCCTTTTCATGTCAGTAGGGACTAACTCCGAAGCATGTCTAGCCAACTCGGAAAACCTCATCTCGTACTAAGTGACTGACAACTCTCCCTGGTGCAGCTGCTCAAACTGCCTGCGCTGCTCTTCTATGTGAGACCGAGGAACATACTTCTCTAGAAAGATCATGGAGAAATGCTGCCAGGTGAGAGGTGCTGAACCAACCAGCCAACACCTCACGAATGACTCCCACCATGTAAAATCAGCATCAACAAACTGAAATGTAGCAAATGAGACCCCGCTGGTCTCCAAAATACTCGTAGTACGTAGTATCCTCTGGCACATATCTAGAAACCCTTGGGCATCCTCGCCCTCTGTACCACTGAAAGTCGGAGGCTGAAGTCTGCTGAACCTCTCCAACCTGCGTTGCTCATCCTCAGGCATAGCAAGGACCAAATAATCCTGGACCGGAGCAACCCGCTAAGCTGGGGCTGCTCCCGATGCCTGAATATCCCATACAGCCTGCTCATATGTCCGGGCAACTGGAGTCTGAATGCCTCCCCCGTCCTGAGCTGCAGTGGCAGTAGTAGACATAGAAACTACATGAGCTAAACTAGTACACACCATCAATATCTGAGCCAGGGTCTCCTGAAGACCCGTAATAACCATATACATGGCCGGTGCCTGAGCCTATCCCGCTGGAGCACCATCGGCAGGAACCTGATCCTGAACGATAAGGGGGATCCTGTTGCACTGTCTCGACTGCGACACGGGCTGGTCCCCTAACTCCACCATGGCGTCGACCGCTTGTGGGTCTGGCTGGTGTCTGGTCACCCGGATCGGTATTGCGTGTCCTCACCATCTGTGAGAGAATGAAACAACATGAGTTTAGATTTCAATAATCAATAGATTGGCACGAGAGAGTTCAATAAAATAGAGATGTTTCCTAAGAGTTCTGCAGCCTCTCGAAGATAAGTACAGACGTCTTCGTACCGATCCTTAAGACTCTACTGAACCTGCTCATGACCGTTGAGTCCTATGCAACCTAGGGCTCTGATACCAACTTGTCACGGCCTCAAATCCTAACAGGTCGTGATGGCGCCTATCGTGGAACTAGGCTAGTCAACCATCACATAACTACCCATCATTTCTATTATAATGTTTCAATAATCAATAACAAGAAACAACAAAGCATAAGCTTTAAGTCTTTACGCCTCAATAATAAGCTAACATTCTAAACAATCCTCCCAAGACTAGAGTCAACATGGTCACGAGCATCTAAGAAATAAAACTAACTCTGGTAATATCTTAATCAATGTCTATGAAATAACTACTAATACAAATAAAGGAAGGGAAATAGAGAAACTGCGGACACTGGACAGCTACCTCGAAATCCTCTAAGCTGCTGATAATGAACTTGGACGACTACTTCTCTGAACCAGTACCTGGATCTGCACACAGGGGTGCAGGGAGCAA
Source organism: Nicotiana knightiana (assembly GCA_005239525.1). Classification (NCBI taxonomy): domain Eukaryota; kingdom Viridiplantae; phylum Streptophyta; class Magnoliopsida; order Solanales; family Solanaceae; genus Nicotiana; species Nicotiana knightiana. The sequence goes on along the minus strand of ML388150.1, from coordinate 4,273 downwards.
TGATGAGTATGCCAACTCAGTAGTAATGAAAATAAATCACAGTCTGAGAAATACGAACATACAGCACAGATACACCAATTCACAAAAACAGTAAAATACCAAGTCACCACAAAGTATTCATCAAATACATGAGTTCGAAAACAAAATTTCCAGAAAATCCTTTGAAACAAGTATGATTTCAATACATCTCAGTAAAACCCTCAGTAAATCAGTTTGGAAAACACAGTGAATCAGTGTTAAAAACCAAGTAAAATCATCATAAATCTGTCCCTCGTGCCATAATCATTATCGTAACAATTTCCCTCAACACCTCACCATCACTCAGTATCATCCCAGCAGGCAACCTCACAGTCACTCAGTATCATCCTAGCAGGCAACCTCACAATCACTCAGTATCAGCCCCACGGGCATCACTCGCACTCAATAGGTACCTGTGCTCACTAGGGGTGTGTACAGACTCCGGAGGGGCTCCTACAGCCCATGCACTATAACAAGCCACATCATGGCATAAATTACTCACAATATTGGTCCTCGGCCAGCCACATCATTGCGCAAATCACTCGCAATATTGGCCCTCGGCCTCTCTCGTATCATAACATCCTCATAATATTGGCCCGCAACCTCACTCAGTCAGACACTCTCAACATGCCACTCGGGCCATCATTATACCAGGTTCTCGACCAAATTATCAGGAAATGGCTGAGTGAAAATCATAACATATCAGGTGAGGAAAATAGTAAGAAAAATCCCAAGGGGAAAAAAGATTAGTACTAGGCCCCAAACATGGCTTGCATCCCAAATTATATCAAAATATATCAATACTATTAAGCATAGGCTTTAAAATCGGGTTCGCAACTCAATAGTTTCCTAAAAAGGAATATGTTTTCAAATTTCAAATCTTTGCATTCCAAAATCCATGAAATGATGCAAAGTCCCAGTTTTCATACCCTCGGGACAGGATTTAAAGACATTACTTATCTCGCACTAGCCCGAAAATCTACTCTGCAACCCGCTTGCCTCTCGAATCAACTTCCGAATGCTCCAAATCTATAAAGATTAGATCTTTATCAGCAAATTATGCTAAAGGAATGGCTTCTAATTCAAAAGTACAAATTTTAGCATAAAACCCGAAATTAGCCAAAACCCGACCCCTCAGCCCGCATCTCGGAACTACAGATTACTCTACATGATCACGGATCAATCCATGCGATCGCGATGAACAAAGTGTTGTTGCACTGACACCAGAAAAACAACAGTTTTTACTAAGGCTAAAATTCCCGTTAACCACCCGAAATCAATCCCGAGCCCCTCGGGACCCCAACCCATTTTATCAACACCTCATAAATGAACATTCAAACTTAGTTCCACTCTTAAAACACTAAAAATAACCCGAAAACACCAAAATCACATCGGATTCAAGCCTAAGGACTTTGAAATTTCTAAAATCAACCAACGATGCCGAAACTATCCAAAACAACTCCGATTGACCTGAAATTTTGCAGACATATCCAAAATGACATTACGAACCTGATCCAACCATCGGAATTTCATTCCGACCTTGATAGACTAATTTCCACTGCCGATTGGAAATTACCAAAAACTAACTTTCGCCAATTCAAGCCTAATTTGTCACGACCCAAACCGATGGGCCGCGACGGGCACTTGATACCTTACTCGACCGCGTTCCAACGTAATGTATATTTCTTATTATATTATCATATAAACCTGACATACGGGACTAATTGGCCAACATAATTATTTACAAACTTAAAACATAGGCCGACAAGGCGTACAATCTTTCACGTATACAGATGCAAGGCTAGAATTCATGATTTTAAGCATTATATACCTTGCATTTTATGTGCTTTAATGATAAAAATACACGTCGTATGTGCCTAATGGAGTTTATTTAATGTGTAGGTGAGTTGGAAATGGAAGCCGAGCTAAATGAGAGCATAAACGTCAGAAAATACGCGCAAGAGTCGAAAAGGAGCGACCCGGGACAAGCCTGGCGTCAGCCAGGCGTTACACCCCAAACGCCAGGGGGTGCCTGGCGTTACCCAGGTGTTACACCCCAAACGCCAGGATGTGCCTGGCGTTACCCAGGCGTTACACCCCAAACTCCAGGGTATGCCTGGCGTTACCCAGGCGTTATCCCCCAAACGCCAGGGTGTGCCTGGCATTACCCAGGCGTTATCCCCCAAACGCCAGGGTACCTGTTTCGATAAAGTCCGAGTTTTAAAGGTTTTTAAGTGTTTTCAAGTGAGAAGAGGAGTCTCTTAGACGGTTAGGGTTGATCCCAACCATATAAATAGACCCAAAAACACATCTTGGAGGGGGAGAGACGAATTTGGGAGCAAAATACACACACAAGATCATTGAAGGAGCAAGGATTATTAGTTTTCTTCATTTTTATTCGAGTATTTTCAATTCATGCACACTTATGCAATTGTTTGACTATAGCATGAGTGGCTAAACACCCATTGTTCTGGGGTTGTGGTTTAGCCATGAATATTGTTATTCAACATTAATTTAACTTTGAATATAGTTCACTCAATATATGGTTGTTTCTTCAATTCTGTGTTTAATTGCTTAATTGTCTGGCCATCAATTAGGTTCTATATACTATCTATGTTATGCTTGGGAAAGCCGTATATAGATTAGAGAAGAATTGAAGAGAG
>ML388148.1:3567-37764 GCA_005239525.1 Nicotiana knightiana | reverse complement strand
ACTATTGTTTGGGGACATGCTATTTTGCATGCAGCATCACTTATTCGTCTCAGACCGACACATAATAATAAATATTCTCTGTCACAATTAGTTTTTGGTCATGAACTAAATATTACCCATCTACGAATTTTTGGATGCGCTGTATATGTGCCAGTAACACCACCACAGCATTGTAAGATGGGCTCACATAGAAGGTTAGGAATATATATTGGGTTTGAATCACCCTCTATTATTCGCTATATTGAACCATTGACATGAGATTTATTTACTGCTCGATTTGCAGATTATCGATTTAATGAAACAAATTTCCCACAATTAGGGGAGAGAAAAAGGAAATCAAAAGAGAAATTGTGTGGAAAGTTTCATCATTATCTCATTTTGATCCACGTACCCCTATATGTAATCAGGAGGTCCAGAAGATCATCCATTTACAGAATATAGCAAATCAAATGCCAGATGCATTTACTGATTTGAAAAGGATTACTAAATCACATATCCCGGCAGAGAATGTGCCTATCCGAATTGATGTCCCAGCAGGACCATCTACTAGCATGATAGCTAGTAACCCAAAACACGCCTGAAGCGTGGTAGGCCTTTGGGTTCTAAGGATCAAAACCATAGAAAAAAGAAAACCGACAAATGATCAGAATAATACTATGAACGGATCTCCTGAAGAGACCCAAGATCTGATTAGTTATGAGATTCCTGAAGAAATCAATAAACCCGAGACTTAGGTGAGTGAGAAACTTTTAATAAGTTTTACTGGTGATGGGATTAATTTAAATAGATCTGAAATAGTGGTGGATAATATTTTTGCATATAATGTTGCACTAAACATTATGCAAGATAGTGAGGATCTTGAACCCCGATCTGTCGAAGAATGTCGACAAAGATTTGATTGGCCAAAAGGGCAAGAGGCAATTCAATCGGAATTGAAGTCCCTTGTTAAAAGAGAGGTCTTTGGACCAGTAGTCCAAACACCTGATGGTATAAAGCCAGTTGGTCATAGATGGGTTTTTGTGCGGAAAAGAAATGATAAAGATGAAGTTGAAAGATACAAGGCTCGCCTTGTCGCACAAGGATTCTCACAACGACCTGGAGTCGATTATGAAGAAACATATTCACCCGTAAGGATAATGAAATTTACATGAAAATCCCTTAAGGATTTAAAATTCCCGAAGCAAATTTAAAATCTCGGGAAATGTATTCAATCAGAATACAAAGATCTTTGTATGATTTAAAGCAATATGGGCGCATGTGGTATAATCGCCTTAGTGAATATTTGCTGAAAGAAGGTTACATAAATGATGTTATTTGTCCATGTATTTTTATTAAAAAAATGGCATCAGAATTTGTTATACTTGCTATTTATGTTGATGACATAAATCTTGTTGGAACTCCAGAAGAGATCCAAAAGGCAATTGAATACCTTAAGAAAGAATTTGAGATGAAAGATCTTGGAAAGACAAAAATTTATCTTGGTCTGCAAATTGAACATTTAGCAGACGGGTTTCTTATCCATCAATCTGCCTATACAGAAAGGGTCTTAAAACGCTTTTACATGGACAAAACGCACCCATTGAGTACACCAATGGTTGTTCGATCACTTGAAGTGAATAAGGATTTGCTCCGACCTCCAGAAGAGAATGAGGAACTCCTTGGTCCCGAAGTACCATATCTTAGTACAATTGGTGCATTAATGTATCTTGCTAATGCTACAAGGCCTGACATAGCATTTTCTGTTAATTTACTAGCAAGATATAGTTCTTGTCCTACACGGAGACATTGGAACGGGATTAAGAATATATTGCGATATTTAAAGGGAACTCTTGATATGGGTTTGTTTTATGCTAACAAAGATAGTGCAGATCTTGTTGGTTATGCAGATGCAGGTTATTTATCTGATCCCCATAAAGCTCGATCTCAAACCGGGTACATATTTACTTATGGAGGTACTGTCATATCATGTCGCTACACAAAGCAATCTATTGTTGCTACTTCTTCAAATCATTGTGAGATAATAGCTATTCATGAAGCAAGTAGGGAATGCGTATGGTTGAGATCAATAATTTATTTTATTCGAGAAAAATGTGGTTTGGAATGTGAGAAAAGACCCACAATTTTATACGAAGACAATGCTGCATGCATAGCCCAATTGAAAGGAGGATTTATAAAAGGTGATAGAACGAAGCACATTTCACCAAAATTATTCTACACACACGATCTTCAGAAAAATGGTGACATTGATGTGCAACAAATCCGTTCAAGTGACAATCCGGCAGATTTATTCACTAAATCTTTGCCAACTTCAACTTTTGAGAAGATGGTATACAAGATTGGAATGCAGAGACTCAAATATTTGAAACAAGGTTTTCATCAGGGGGAGTAAAATACGCGATGCACCCTTTTTTCCTTACTAAGGTTTTTTCCCACAGGTTTTCCTTATAAGGTTTTTAATGAGGCACATAGCAATGCATATTACTAAATATGTGTACTCTTTCTCCTTCACTAGGACTTTTTTCCTACGGGGTTTTTCCTAGTAAGGTTTTAATGAGGCACATTATCTTTTAATGAACATCCAAGAGGGAGTGTTATAAATATATATTATATAATGGATGTTCATTTAGTACTCCGTTGTAAATAAGCTTCCTGAAGAAGCTTATCCATATGGGACACTGCCGTAAATATGTTTATCTATTTAGTACTCTATTGGAAATAAGCCTCCTGAAGAAGCTTATCATTTTGGTACTCCGTTATGAATAAACATTACCACCGGAAGAAGATTATCTACATCTGGTACAGTAGCAGCTTACAAGCAACTTACAAGCAGCTTACACAGCAGCTTGCAGTAGCAACTTACAAGCATCTTATACAGCAGCTTGCAATATCAGCTTACACAACAACTTCCTTTCTTTTATAAATAGAGGAGATTTCAGTTCATCATGTACATTAGTTTGAAAGTTCAATAATATATCAATTTCTCTATACTTATCTTTAGTTTATTTACTTTACGGTCGTTATTTTATAAAAAAAAATATAGTTTTTCCACTAGTTTAGTCTGAATCACTTTTGTTTGTTTAATCCTTCCACTCAGTTTCCACCCTCCTCAAATGTGTGAATTGAAAATTATCGTTTTTCTTTAAATTTTGGATAATAAAAAGGTTTTTTGGTCATTAACTCATTATAATATAATTCCTTAATTAGTGAAATATATATTGTTTGAACGCGTTTTCCTTTTATAAATACCCTTCTCATGGTTACCTAAGTTCTTCAATACATAGTTAATAGTGCAACTGTTAGAAGAAGAGAGCAAATAAAAACTTAAAACCATAAGTAGCATTCAATTCAAATCCTAGTAGAAATAAAAATGCTAGTTGATTTCTTTTTATTTGTTCAAGTATTGGCGGATAAAGTCACCTGGTACATGCTCTAGCAGGAAATATCATGCACATCATGAAATTAGTCGAGTTACGTGCAAGCTAGTCCGAATATTTACGATTATCACAAAATATAGAAATTTTAAAAAAGAAAAATAAAAAGAATAGAGAGATCATGCCACTTCAACCAGCCTCAGAATGTACCACACGGAAATAGAACAACAAATTAAAAAGAAAGAAAATAAACCACGAATATTAATGAGTAACAAGTCCATCTGACGTGTAGAAAACATATTCAATTTTGTGGACAAGCTTAGTAATGAAACCTAGAACAGTGACAGCTTGTGGTCTATGTAGGTTTAACCTATTATTGAACCATACAATCCAAACCAGATACTTTAATTTATTTATTTTTGGCACATACTCCTTCGTATGCGCTAAAATATGAAGTAACTATTATAAGAAGAAAGAGGAGATAGAAGCAATGAAAAATATTTAGAAGAATAGGAAATGCATATATTTTTCAATATTCTTTGTTTATAAATGTGGAACTCAAAGTTTTATACGCAACAATTAAAAGATAAATACCTCCTTAAAAAAATGACATAAAACAATAGCTTTGACGGGGGAAAATTAAACAACACATTCAACTTGTAAGAATAGTCTAGTAGAGTACCTAGATAATAAATTGCTAATATGTCAAGGTTGGTAACGTACCGTCTATTGGTCAAAAAAGGTTTTCCTGCTGCTACAAGCCAAGAATAATATAGGAAAAATGATATTGTATTGCCACTATAAAAATAATAGCCGAATAAGTATATATAATATGTATAATTTTTTTATATATGTACATTCTGTATGTTATATATAAAAATTATATATGTTTTATACACTTTTTCGACTACCATATGTAAACAGTTTTTGGAGCGGGCTAAAAGTGATAATATACCAAGAATATATATGTAATGAAACTTCAAACCTAATTTTATTAGGTTACATTGTTCAACTAATATTTGGATCTAATAGCCATTAGGGGTCGGATTTCAGGATTAGGATCAGATTTAATCCAATCCTATTTTGTTCAATTTTCACGTAGTTTATTTATATCATTAGCTTTCTAAATTAAGTACACTGTAAAGAGTTCACTTTATTAATAACAATGTGGCACAGTTACTACACTACAAAAATAAAATAAAAATAAAAAATAAATGTGGAGTGGGGAAAAAAAAGCAGTAGGATCCACTTTCTTGCTACCATGATCACGGGTGGGTTTACTGGATTGTAATTCCAACGCAATCCCATTTAGTTTACTGTTAAACTATGTCTCTACTTGAAAAGTTATACTACTTTGAACGGATCCCAAACTAAGTAGTAGTATGTTTGGTCAAACTTTTAAAATTAATTTATTTTGAAAAATATATTTTTTCAATAATTAGTGAAAAATAGTTTGCTCGAAAATAGGCACTAAAGGTGGATGATAATACGTTTCTCGTCGTTTCAGTACATGCACTCACAACCTAAAATTTAGTTAATAATGAAATGCCTGTCCATAGACTAGTTCACCCCTAATCAAATAGAAATGACAATACGAGTTAAATAAGCAAGAATCTAAACAGTAGCATATACAAAAAGGAAAAGGAAACTAGAGAAAATGAATTCCAAGTAAACAAAAAGAAGAAGAAAAAGTTCACTTGGCCGACTTCTAGAAGGATGAGAAGGTAACTATCTCCAAATTTGCAGATCTCTTTCGGCTACCGTTCTAATCAACTTCCACAGTTTCTTTTCTGCCTTCTTTCATCTTTTCTTTTATTTTCATTATTGTTTGACCAAAAATATAATTCCTAGTTCAAATAATTAAATTTATGTAGTTATAGATTAAACTTAGTTAACAATAATATTTTTAGATGTAGCTTCCGAGAATGCAATAACTGTCAAACAGGTTTGGTCGAATAGTAATAACAATATATAATAACTATTCCGAAAAGCATGAACAATAATGTATCATTTAATAGCTATGAATAACAATAAATGACGTTTAAGTAAATAAGATGAATGATTCGCCCAATAAAGGATGAACTAGATGGTTGTTCCTCCTGACATTCATGAATGACAGACAAATCCTTGAATGTTCGAATTATTCTCGGATCTGATGGAAAAATATGGAATAATATAGACAAGAATCTTAGTAAAAAGGCGGTGTCTGTATTATATATATATATATACAGAGAGAGAGAGAGAAAGAGAATCTTTTTGTCAAAGTGTGTTCTTACGAACAAATATCACATGCCCCTATCATTGTCTATTTTTTCTATATATATGTGACATTTTCCTAAGAAACCCTAATGGTACAAGTGCAGGGATCTTATCCTGACAAACTAGCCGTTACAACTCCTATTATTAATATTCAACCTCGACCCTTGTTGACATCTCGACTACGGCTCATGTCGACACTTCGGCCAAGGACTTTGCTTCTTCTTGAATCGCTTTGACTAACGTCGACTCGAGAATCCTTCCCATAATATTATTATGGCTTGGGTACTCTAGAGATTTTGCCTCGTACAGTTAGTTCCTCCTCTTAGTGAGACCGACTTCAGGCGGGATCGATGAGCAGATTTGCTCGTTATGGTACAAACAATTGAGCGAGCAATTCAGGTCATGGTGAGTCGACAACATGGCCCTATGTGGACCACCTATTTCAAACAATCTCGATTTTCCCGATTGGTTTGTTGGAGTTGGGTTGTCCACAAATTAGGATGATGTCATGCGTCATTATGACGCGTTTTTTCGATACATTGCTTCGTTTCTCGTGCGCCCTTTGATTGAACCTGCTGCTTCGGTTACGACGCCAATAGTGATGAACCATTTTTGGTTTTGGTGCCCAAGTACTTATAAATAGATGTGCTAGGGAGTATTTTTGAAGTTTTAGACCTCCTACTCCGAAACTCCATATCTTTTTCTTTCTTCTCTGTGACTTAGCACTTTCTGTTCTAGGGGCTTTTGTTGTTTTCGGTCCTTTGTTGCTTCATACTCTTTTTCTTCCGATAAAAACATGACTAACGTACCTTTCGAGTCTAGTGAGGGAATTTAACTGGTCCCTTTAGCGATGGTGCTCCCTCATCATGAGGAGAACATTCCCGCTACCATCGAGGACGAAAACTCTCCCACAGTGGAGAAGATAGTTCCTTGTAACCCCGATACCAGGTCTGATTTCTCAAAATTACTTTAAGCCGAGGTCGGAACCTTTAAATCGGCGATAAAGAAGGCTGATTTTTTGGAGCTTAAGGCTAAATACGACCTCCCCAATCACGTCGAGTTGATCCCTGCCAGGTGGGATGCGGTGTAGGTCCACCGTCCAGGGTACTGCACCTTCTACGCCTATTCCTTTCACATTGGCTACACTCTTCCTCTTCTTCCGCTGGTGAAGGAATTTTGTCACTTCTACGACATTTTCCTGGCTCAGCTCATGTCGTATGTTACAAACTTATAAGGATGCTTACCAAATTTTTGGAGTTGGCCGGGGTCGAGCTCACACTTTGACACTTGATGCACCTATTCGTCCCCAGCTTTTATAGGGGGACGATGTTGAATCTTCGCCATCGAGGAGGTAAATGTTTGGTGGTGAAGATGGATGACAAGGCCAACCACCAATTCTAGCTCAACTTTTCTTTGTTAGAACTGAGGATGTTGTGGCCAACGCCGATGGTTTCCTTGAGGCTTGGAATTGTACTGGTAAGTACGTGCATATTTATTTGTAGGTATCCAATTTTTCCTTCGTGTTTGGCCTTGGTTCTAATCTACTGCTCTTTCTTGTGCAGCTACGCGTTCGCCTCCGTCTTTGGTCGATGATATTTTTGGCTGGGTGGGTCGGCTCCTTCCTCACATCATGGGGATACGTGAGTGGTTGAGCTTCTTCAAAAGGTTTGGGACCCATCTTCCTTCGAATGGTAAGTTGTTCTCGTCTCTGGCCTCTTAGTTATTTCTCTTTTGTGGTTTATTTTGGCTGACTTTCTTTTCCCTTTGTGTTTCCCTTAATTTCAGCTAGGGGGTCCTTGAGGAGGTCGAGAGTCCCGCGCCTGCATTTCGAAAGAGGAAAAATGCTGGGGCCTCGGCTTCTGCTCCTTCCTCGATGTGCCCCTCTCAGCTCGTGTCCCGGTTTTTTCTTCAGTCGCGGTTACCTCTACTCGTGCCCCTGTTAGTGCATCTTGTCCTGATCCTTCCTCAGCCGTGGTCACCTCGAACCCTTTACGATACCTCCTTGTAGACGAATATGAAGAGGAACTTGTACCTTGTGAGGAGGATTTGATGCCTCGTAAGAGGATGTATGTATATACTGGTGGTGGGACTGCCCGACCCGTTGATTTAATGGAGGGTGACTTTATGTTGCGTGATACGGAGAACATTGCCATGAAAGACGACATCAGGCTAGTGTCTAAGATTCTGAGGTCGGCGGAGGTCGACGTAGGTACGTCTCTTCCTTTTGCGATGAGGGAGGCTAAAGGGCCGTCCACTAGAGTTTTTGACACTTCGCGGAAAGAGGAGCCGTCGACTTTGCGACCAGATGATGATACTTCTTTGCCGGCCGATGGGAGAGGCAAAGGTGTTTCCGAATAAGGCTATGAGACGAGTTCAGACGTTGATGTTGGCGACCTGAAGATGATGAAGGAATGGTTTACCCAGCTTGAGGTAAGGCTGGAGGGGTCTACGAGGACCATTGCGATCCCTATGGATCGTGATTTACTGAAGAACCGGACAATGTCACCTTGTCGAGGAGTGTAGCCGGTTTTCTCTCAGGGTGAGTATTCAATGTTTTCTCTTTCTCTTTTATGTACTTTATTAGCAAGGGCATTTTCATTTTTGCCTTCCTTCTTTTTGTTTTTGTGATTGCAGACTTTGATTTTTGAGTTTGAAAGTGCCCGAAGGGAGGAGAAGCGTAGGGAAATATTTGAGAGGCTGAAAAACAAACATTTCGAGTACCACGGCAAGTACCGGGAGTCTCTTAGGCGGTTTGGTGAGGGCGGAAATTTGTAGGCCCTTCCTGATGAATTGAAGGAGAAGGATGACAAGCTGGTGCGAGTCATCGAGAAGTGTAGCATTCTTGAGGGGACGTTGAGGAGTAGGGAAAAGGAACTTGAGGTCAGGAGAGCCGTAGAGGCCCAGTGCGACGACCTTCAGGCACAAGTGATCGAGATGCACAGGCAATTGGAAGAATGTCGGCTTCAGATTGAGGTCCTTAATGGTGAAGTCACCGAGAAAGTGGAAGAGTTGGAGAATGCGGAGGTGGCACGGTCGGAGGCTCTGAATAAGGCAGAGTCCCTTAAGGTAGTGATTCGAACTCTCCGTTCTGAGCAGGAGAATGACTTAACGACGGCCAAGCTCAAGGAAGAATGACTTGATGAAAGGAACGGGGAGTTGGAAAGAGAGGCCTTTGTACTCCATGATCGAGTGGTTGACTGGAGGCCGAGAAGGCATAATTACTAGCACAACTGTCCTATTCCCATACTTCGGACTTTCCCAATGTTCCTAAGGATTTATATGAGGAGTGGATTCATGAAAAGGCCCAGTTAGATATCTTTCGAGATTTGCATGCGGTGGGGTCCGTTTCTGATGAAGCCCTTGAAGGTGTTCGTGTGAAGGACCCTGAAGCTCGACTTGCTTGTGGGTATGATCCTGCTACACCTGAAGCCATCGAAGGTAATGATGAAGGTTTAGATCAACTTGAGAAGGCTTCTTGGTAGGATACTGCATATCCAGAGGGCGAAGGCGATGGTGGCGAGGGGGACCAAGATGGCGAGGGCACCGGTGGCCAAGGCGGTGAAGGAGCAGAAGATCACGACGGTAGTGATCAATAGTTTTTACTTCTTCTCTTTTTTGTAAACTTTTGTGTATTTTTGGCGGTGTCTTCATGAGACTTTGTAAATAATGTTTTAAGTATGAAATTCCAAATTTGTTCTCTGCATCTGCTTTTTTCCCTTGGTTTGTTTTTTGTGATTGTATGTTTTTGCTTATGTTGTTTGTGCATTGAAACCTGGGCGAGGTCGTCGACTTGTTTGGTTGTGATCTTTCGTTAGATTGCAGCCAAGGGCCAATAGGTGTTTATTCGAACGAGGTCGATCGTAACTTTTTGTTTAAGTTGCGACCGAGGGCCGGTAGGTGTTAGTTCGAGTGAGGTCGAGCACAAACTGAATTTGGTCTATGACCGAGGGCCAATAGGTGTTAGTTCGAACAAGGTCAAACATAATCTGTAATGGCCGAGGGCCGGCAAGTGTTAGTTCGAACAAGGTCATACATAACCTGTATTTAATTATGGCCGAGGGCTGGAAGGTATTAGTTCGAACAAGGTCGAACATAACCTGAATTTAGTTATGGCCGAGGGCCGGTAGGTGTTAGTTCGAACAAGGTCGAACAAAACTTGAATTTAGTTATGGTCGAGGGCCGGTAGGTGTTAATTTGAATAAGGTCGAACATAACCTGTATTTAATTATGGCCGAGGGCCGGCAAATGTTAGTTCAAACAAGGTCGAACATAACCCGAATTTAATTATGGTCGAATGCCAATAGGTATTAGTTCGAACAAGGTCGAACATAACCTGTATTTAATTACGGTCGAGAGCTGGCAGATGTTAGTTTGAACAAGGTCAAACATAACCTGAATTTAAGCAAAATGTGTTGGTAAGTGTAAAGTTTATTGCCTTGAATTGTTGCATTTGTTACATACTTGGAGAAATTTATGGATTTTTGGGTGTTGCCTGGCGTTTCAGTCCCAGCCCCGGTCTATTTAGTCCCTTCATTGGTCGATCGAGAGAATAATGAGAAGTCGAGCAATGAAATAGTAACTAGAGCCCTGCCTTCGCGTACTTCGACTTGGAGTGTTCCCTTCGTCGCCTCGTTAAAAACCTCCTTGAGAAAACCCAACTGGGACAAAACTCAAGTGAGGGAAAAAAGAGTACGACTTGGGGGACACTCTTTTTGTTAGAAGTTGAAGTATTGGAGGTGGCTGATATTCCAGTTGTTTGGCAGTAGCTTTCCTTCCATTGTTTCTAGCTGAAGTGATCCTTTATTTGCTTTTGCTATGATTTTGTAAGGACTGTCCCAATTTGTTCCCAGCGTGCCTTCCCTGGGATCTTCGTGTAGCACCCCGGAAAATTTTGAAGTACTTAAGCGCTATTAAGAAATTTGATGTGTGCTAATTATATTATTTCGTGTGCAGACGAGAACTATTAATATGATGGATATTAATTTGGATATGATAATAAGTGTCCAAGGTATATTATAAGTGATGTGGCGTCTAAGGAGATCCCTAAGTCTAAGCCAAGTTGGAAATTGCATGATAGACTAAAGTTCCAAATGAGTATGCCCAAGACTATACTTTGGATGAGCATATCTATATTTATATTAGAAGTTATATGATGGAAAACTTTCAAATGAAAGATATTCGAATCTATTTTCTAATGCTTCAAACCTTTTGTCATTCGTACATTTCTACTAGAAGTTATGACCAAATTACCAAAGGTTGGCAGAGGAGTCTGCAGATGCGAAGCATCCGGGGCTGCGTCCGAAAGAATGGCTGGCAGTGAAGTGCTGCCATAACATCCAAGGCCGCATCTGAAACCCATAAATCCGGGACTATAAATTCCAAGTCGGGAGCGAGTATTTTGAGTATTAGGGGTTAGGGTTCTTGAGGCGACGGGGCGATTTTAAGCTCAAATCAAGTCCAATCAACCAAGGTAGGTTGTTAATGTTGTTTTGGGTTGATTCTTACTCAATGTACATGAGTTCTAACATCATTCTTGCATCCAAATGCTAGATTTCATCATCAAATCCTCAAGAACACTATAATCACCAACGTTGGATTTTTCAAGATTGAGCTACTAGAGGTAATTTCAATGCTTGAAACTCGTTTATTATGAGTAGTTAGAAGTATTTGAAGCATTTGTTACAAGTTTTAATGGTTGAAAGATTGGATTATAAAACTCTAGTTCATGGAATGAATAGTACTTTTGAAAAAAATAAGAGAGAAGATGAATAGTTGTCACAACCCAAATCTTCCCCTCTGTTGGGTATCGTGATGGCATCTAGTCTTAAGGACTAGGCAAGTCTAACATTTATGGAATAACAACAGTAATAAATAAAATCTTATACTTTCTGAAAAGAATCCTGTATACAATGAACACATTCCCAAAACCCGGTAGCACAAGTCATAAGCTTTACAGAAGTTTATACTATAACTCCTAAATACCACTGTTCAGAAATAAGTACAACATTGTATGAACAAAAAAATATGACGGTGACTCTGAGACCCGCAAACGCTGTATCGGTTTTACCTTGAGTCTCCTCAATAGCAACCGTGCTGCTAACTATCGATCGGCCGGATACACAAAACCTGGAATCTGCACAAAAATGTGTAGAAGAGTAGTATGAGTACATCACAGCGATGCCCAGTAAGTATCAAGACTAACCTCGATGAAGTAGTGACGAGGACTAGTCAAGAAAACCACTAGTTTAAGAGATGAACAAGTATAAATATAGGACAACGGATTACGACATTTACATAAGGGCTACACAATAGGGCTAACAATACAGTAAATTAAATAAGGAAAGAAATAACAAGTAACGGCGGAAAAATTGTAGAATAGCACGAAAGAGTAAGAGAAACATTACTAAATTCGAAACGTAAATATACAACAAGAACAAGTAAGGACTCAACAATTTTGACTACTTTTACATCAAGTTCTTACTCATCTCCACGAGGTACCGAACCTCGGACAAAATCACCACTCATGGGTCCCAGTATCTGAACCCTAGCATCGGCATCTTTTGCCCTCATTTCAAGTAATAACTGCACAGACGACTCACGTGCTAATTGGGGTCATTCCCACATATATGGTAAGTACAACAAGAGTATTTATACTCGACAACAATAGGGTAAAATCCTAAATTCGATAATAGTGCTTAACTGCATGTATGCTTGTGCAGGTGTTCTAACATGATTTAATAACCAATAAGCATAAGGAAACAAAAAGGGCAACACGTACAATGTTTTCTCAAAATTTCCACACGAATAAACTCACACAGTAAGTGTAACATTACACAATGTCAACAAACAAAGAATGCCCCCATGCCAACACAAGTATCACAAACAATCCCTGACACAGCCCACCTTGTCTCACCACGTGTGCAATGGTAAAATGAATGCCCGCCTTGTCTCACCACACGCGCATAACAATGTTCCCACCTTGTCTTGCCACATGTGCAACCCACATATATATATATCCTGCCTTGTCACGCCGCATGTGCATTATCAATAGAAAACACGGCACGACAGAAACCTCGTGCAAATCCCCATATCAACAATCGCATGGCAGAAACCTCGTGCATCACAATAACCATAACCGCACGGCAGAAACCTCGTGTATCACCACAACAAGTATAACAACAAAAATGACAATAATACAAGATACGGTAAATACATCAACTCAAGAACCTCCGATCACAAGAAAAGGCAAGGCTAATTCACAAGAATAAGCACAATAAAGAATACTAGGCATAATAAGGACATATCAACAAGGAAGAAAAATGCATGTAATAGTAGTACCTAATTGCACGGTTCGACAACAAGAAATTGACACGAATCCGGTAATTCCAAATAAGGGCAAGTCAACTAAGAGGTAAGATATCTAAACTACCTTTAAGTTTGAGCAAAATTCGAGGATTTTCAACAATTTCACTTAAGGGTAAACAACAGGAAGGTAATCATAACTTTAATTAAGACTGAACAATTATAGGGTGGTGATGAAAATTACAAATAGAGATAAGCAGTTATAAAGCTATAACATGACAGTAAAAGGGATGGAATCTTCAGTTTAATCTATTAGGAGTCAAATAAGAAATAAGAGTGAAACAAAAAGAAAGAAATTCTAATTTAAGCAAGTAAAGATGCAACTAGAAATTAGGAACTCAATCATGTCAAGAACAAATTCATATTCAGTGAATATAAGGACCTAAGATTCCTAAAAGGACAACATCTACAAATAAATCCGAGCACGTACTCGTCACCTTGCTTACAAGGACTACAATCAACAAAGAAGACTCAAATCATAAGGGGTAGTTCCACCACACAAGATTAGGCAAGATACTTACCTCAAGGATGACAAATCGATACTCTAAAATTGAACTTCTCGGGTGGAAGACCTCCAGACGACTCAATCTAACCAAAATGGCTTCAAAACATAAATAAAATACACAAGAAACTATTACGGATTATAAAGTCTAAATCTTTAACAAAAATCCAAAAATCCATCCAAAACTCGGCCCCCGGGCCCGGACCTCGGAACCCGACAAATTTTACAAAATCCGAACACCCATCCCTATATGAGTTCAACCCTACGAAAATTACCAAATTCCGATATCATTTCGTCCCTCAAATCATGATTTTTCATTTTTAGAAATTTCTTCAAAACCAACATTTTTCCTAACCCAAAGCACAATTTAAATGATGAAAACAAAGATAAAATCATGGAATATATTTAATTCTAGGTGAAGAACACTTAACCACTTGATTAGCTTGAAAACCACCAAAAATCGTTCCCAAATCCGAAGTCTAAAACCCAAAATGTGAAGAAAAATGGCTAACCCTCATTTAAATGAATCTACCAGGACTTCCGCACCTGCGACCAACTTAGCCGCATCTGCGCAACCGCATGTGCGCATGGCCAACCACACTTGCGCTCCACTCCGCATATGTGACCAAGGAACCGCTCTTGCGGCGCCGCACGTGCGATCCAAATTTCCGCACCTGCGGAGGCTGCCCAGTCCGCTTCCTCTCGCACCTGCGCCTCCTGTCAGACTCCCCAAAACCAAGGAATTCATCCGCGACTCGTCCGAAACACATCCAGGGCTCTCGGGACCCCGTCCAAGCATACCAACAAGTTCCATACTCTAACACGGACGCGATAGAGGTCTCAAATCACATCAAAACATGACGAAGCTATGAATCGCACCATGAATCGAGCTTATGAACTTTCAAATCTTCAAACTTCTAAACTCGTGCCGAAACCTATCAATTCAACCAGAAATGACGCCAAATTTTGCAGACAAGCCGCAAATGACATCACCAAGCTTTTCCAACTCTCGGAATCGCATTCCGACCCCGATATTCTTAAAGTCAACTATTGGTCAAACTTCTCTATTTTCCAAACTTCAATTTTTTCCAACTTTTCGCCGAATTGCCTCAAATTACTCTACGGACTTCCAAATCCAAATCGGGACGCGCGCCTAAGTTCAAAATCACCATACGGTGCTGTTGACATTATCCAAATTTTATTCCGGAGCCGTTCACACAAAAAGTCAAATTCTCACTGCTTAAGCTTCCAAAAATAAAATCTTTCTTCCAATTCGACTCTGAATTATCTGGTAACTGAATTCAACCATGCACGCAAGTTGATATACCTAATATGAAGCTACTCAAGGCCTTATGCCGCCAAACGGATCTTAAATTCTCAAAACGACCGGGCGGTCGTTACAATAGTAATCTTGGCGATGAAATTTATGAATACAATGAACCTATAGAATTATTGGTTATCAAAATATGGAAGTGATAAACTAAGTAATCAACCACATTGTATATTTTGCAAGTGTTGATTATGGAAGATGATGAATATTAACTTGGTGGCAATGGACAATTGATGTAGTATTATTAACGACTTCGAATGGGTATTAAAATATAAGAATGAAGTTGAATGGTCTAACTTGTAAATCTATTTGGCGATTTGAGTTGTTGGAGGCTTGTAACCAATTTATGAGCCATATATGGATATTTATCAATATCTTAGGTCATATTTTGATTTAACTAGGATATCTAATTATAGATATCGACTTGTTGGTGATGCTGAGTATTTTAATCAACATTGAAATAATGGAGGAGGATTGAACGCTTGTGAATGTTAATAAAGCGAAAGCGAGGTAAGTTGATTAAAACTTACTCTTCTTGAGAGTCTTTCTCTAAAAGCATGTTTCGAGTTAATACTTAAGTTGTTGCAAATGTGCTTTCGTGCTTGTGGGGACAAACAAGTACGACTGTCTCCATGTACTCGAATATTATGTTGCATTATAGTGTCGTGCCATTTTATAAAATTTTATTTTAAATCTTGCTTGCAAAATGAAACTCAAGGTAAATGTTATAAGTTTTTATCAAAACTTACGTATTTACAAGAGTATACATATTTGAGTGCTAAAGATAAGTTTTCATGGAAAGTATTTCTTTTGAAAATTGACGAACAAAATAGCGCTTGTGGTATCTTTTAAAGATTGATGTTAAATTGCTAAAGGCTTTAGCATGTAATAGGTTGTTTATTTAATTTTTGTTCAAATGATTTAGATTTTCTATAAATGTTATGAGTTGATAAAAATAGATCCTTTGAAGCTACTATGCTATGAATCGGTTTTTGACGTATCAAATATTTTGAGAGTTACTTGTGTTCACCGAGACTGAATTCGGATATATATATATATATATATTGTGTTCGTTGTCATAAAACTATATGTGCCGGTGTAGGAAGAGATGGCCACTTTTGTTATAGACTACAACAGAGTGTTCTCCCTCGAGAGAGTACAATTTTGTGCTATTATTAACATGGGTGAGTCGATTCGTATGACACTGCGATGAGACGACATCAGCAAGTAGGGTATATGATACTTGTCGCTAGGTACATAACCTAGTTGACCTTCTTATGTCGGTGATGATATAGTACTCCCAATGAAAGGTAAGGATGATTTTCTTATGTTAAGTCCTAAGGAGCCGAAAGTGATTTCGATAACCTAAAGCAAATGGAATTATTTTGCATGATTTTCATCCAAAATCTTGGATTGATGTAAATGTTTTAAAAGTTTATATTGTGGTTTCTATTTCACTTGGTTGTTATTTAAAATAACAAGGTTCCTGATTTGATAAAATTTGTTATTATTTTATATCAAATATTTGTGCATTATTTTTATGAAGTTTGTCCCAAGAACTTAAGTTAGAGAGAGTCTATGACACTTATTAAGTACCGTTGTGGTGTATTCAGTCCTTAGGGGCCCCCCTCCAGGGCTATGCTTACTTTACATGTTTCAGGATGAGGTATGACACGTGGCATGCGGTCAGGACTAGGATGACTCTCTTCCTAAAGTATATGGTGAGGCACCACTCCTATTTCATGGTAGCTATCATGTTGTTTTTCTTAATTTGTGCTAGTCGGGTATTAGCCCAAGTGCTTAATTCTATTCTTTGGTATAAAGGCTCCATAGATAGTTGTGAGTTTTAGCTTTCAGTAGGTAGTCCCTGACTTTGAGCGGCCTGACTTTGATTTCTTGTTATAATAGCGTTCTTCTTGCTATTTTTGGGCTATCATTATTATATAGGCCATATCTCTTCGTTCGTCGACTTCGTCGAGTTCCTGCCTTCTGCCTTCATTGTTGCTTTTGCCGCTCTCATGGGAGTACCTTAGACTGGGCTCCCCGACATCGACTGGTATTACCGCCTTGGTCCCATATACCAACAAATAGGGCATCTCATGTGCTCGTTTTTGGAGTTGTTCGGTAGGCCCACAATACTTTTGGTAGTACTTCCGGCCACAGTCCCTTGGCGTCCTCAAGCTTCTTCTTCATGATGTTTAGTATCGATTTGTCAGAGGACCCTGCTTGCCTGTCCCGCAGGGTGGTACGGGTTTGAGTGTATTCTTTTGATATGCCATTTCTCGAAAAATTTGGCCATTTTCTTTCCCGTGAATTGGGGTTCGTTTTCACAACTGATTTCTTTGGAAGGTCGAATTGGCATATGATATTTCTCCATATAAAGGTGATTACTTCATGTTCCCATATTTGGGTGAATGCTCCTGCTTCCACCCACTTAGAGAAATAGTTAGTTAAAATCAAAAGGAATTGTACGTTACCTCGTCCTATCGGGAGGGGGCCCACGGTGTCCATTCCCCATTTGATGAACGGTCAAGGTGAGGTGACCGAGTGGAGGTGTTCGCTCGCTTGGTGAATCATTGGGGCGTATTCTTCGCATTTCTCTCATCTTTTTACTAAGTCTGTAGTCTACTTTTTCATGTCGGGCTAGTAATATCACACCCGTATGAGGCATCTGACCAGTGCTCGATTGACGGAATGAGCCCCGCAATGGCCCTCGTGGATTTCTTCGAGGACGCGCCGAGTTTGGTTTGGGCTTTGGCACTTCACTAAAGGGCCACCGTAGGTTCTCTTGTACAAGTAATTAAGGAGGATACTGTATCTGGCTGCTTGCATGTTCAGTTTCCTGGCCTCTTTTTTATCGCTTGGGAGAGCGCCTTCCTGCAAGTATGCGATAATACGATTGCGCCAGTCCCAAGTTAAGTTAATGGTTCTTACCTCGACTTGGTCTAGCGATAAGTTGAGGAGATGGACCACGTTTTTGTCTCTTGTTGTGATGCTTTTGGTGGTTGCGTCTAGTTTAGAGAGGCCATCTGCCTCAGCGTCCTGTGCTCGTGGAATTTGGTCGAGCTGACATTCGACGAACTCGGGCAGCAGCTTACAGTTTTCAGTCTGGTATTTTTGCAATCTTTGTTCCTTGATTTGTAAAGTCCTCGTGACTTGGTTGACTACGAGCTGAGAATCACAACATAGTTTTAATCATTTTGCCCTATACTTGAGCGCTAGTCTCAAACCTGCAATGACGGCCTCATACTCGACCTCATTGTTAGTCTTATCCGAACACCTTATGGAGTAGCGAATTACTTTGCCTGTTGGGAATTCAAGTACGAGTCCCAATCCAGACCCGATGCATTGGATGCACCATCAGTGTATAAAACCCAGGGGTCTTGTGTTCGGGGGGAAGTTTGAACGGCTTCCCTTTCGACTTCAGGCATTATTTTTGCGCTGAAGTTGGCAACGAAGTCAGCGAGCACTTGTGACTTTATTGTCGTTCGCGGCTGGTACGTGATATCGTGCTCGCTAGCACATTTGGCCTACCTTCCCTATAGCTCGGGTTTATGCAAAATGCTTCTTAGGGGAAAAGTTGTGACGACCGAGATGGGGTGACATTGGAAATACGGTCTAAGTTTCGTCAATCTACGAGTAAGGCCAAATCTAGTTTCTCGAGGTGCGGGTACCTCGTCTCGGCATCGAATAGTGTTTTGCTAATGTAATAGATGGGAGATTGCGTACCTTTGTTTTCTCGAATAAGGACTGCGCTTACGGATACCGCGGATACAACTAGATAAACGAGGAGACACTCCACGCCTCTTGTTTTGAAAGCAAGGGCGGCGACGAAATGTAGGCCTTTAGTTCCCTCAGAGCCTGGACGCTCTCCGAAGTCCATTGGAGGATGTTATCCTTCTTAAGTATGCCAAAGAATTTATGGCACCTATCCGACGACCGCGAGATGAATCTTGATAGCGCGGTGATATAGCTAGTCAACCTTTGGTCATGTTTTTTGGTGGTCAAGAGTTCGGGTATCCTCTCGATGGCTTTGATTTTTTCAGGGTTGACCTCGATCCCTCGCTATGATACCAGGAAACCTAGGAACTTTCCTGAGTCTACGCCGAACGCACATTTCTCCGTGTTCAGTTTCATTTCATACTATCTGAGTATGTCAAAAGTCTCTTTCAGATGGTCGATGTGATATTCTCCCCTTTTGGACCTGACCAACATGTCGTCTATATATACTTACATTGTTTATTAAGCTGATTCTTGAACATATTTGTCACCAATTTTTGATAAGTTGCACCCGCATTCTTTGATCGAAGTGCATGATCCTGTAGCAGTAAGTTCCTCGGTGAGTGATGAACGTGGTTTTTTCCTGATCTTCCTCTTCTATGAGGATCTGATTATAGCCTGAGTAAGTGTCCAAGAATCTTAGCAGCTCATGTCCGACGTTGCGTCAATGAGTTGGTTTATGTGAGGCAGGGGGAACGAGTCCTTTGGGCATGCTTTGTTCAAGTTTGTGAAGTCCCACATCCGCCACTTCCCATTTTTCTTTTTAACCATTACTTTTTTGGCGACCCACTAGGGTACTTCGACTCCCTGATGGAACCATTTTTAACAGTTTTTCCACCTCCTTGCGCACTGCATCTATGATTGTGGAGTTGAATTTACGCCTAACATGCCTCACTGGGAGGTGGAAAGGGTCGACATTTAATATATGTGTGGTGATTTTCTTTGGGATGCCCGGCATATTTTCATGGCTGGAACTAAACAAATCTGCTTTAGCTTTTAAGAATTGACTGAATTTACCTAGTTCCTGAAGTTTGCAAGTTTGCAACCGATATAGGCCTTTTTGCTATGGTCGTTGGGATCTAATTGAACGGGGTCGAGGTATTCTATGGTCAATCCTGCGGCTTCGACTATGTTGGGATCTTTGATGACTTCCCCGATCTCGTCATGCCCCGACCTCGACCCTGCTGATTGCTATGCCTCTTTTTCTTTGTCCTTCCTTTGTTGGTTGGTTGTGCTGTTGAGGTCGTCCTCATCTGCACGGACCTCGGCACAATAATCATTTTGGATTTAGCCCCAAGTGGTTGGGGGGGGGGGTACTTCATCAGCCGACTCAACAGTTTCCTCGTTGCTCTTGAACAATCCCTTCTCAGCCCGTTCTGAAAAGTTGCGACCGCCATACCTTCAGACACGTTTAGCAAAGTCATCCTTACTGGGTTAAACCAGGTGAGAAAGTCCCTCAGCCCCTCTCCCAGAGATTTTTTAATAGCAAATATGTCGTTCACTCTCACCTCGGCCTTCTTGGCTCCGGCGTGGGCCGTTACGAACTTGTCGGCCATTTCTTCAAAGGTTTATATGGAGCGTGCTGGTAGCTGCGAATGCCAGGTTAATGCCCCTCCTGTGAGGGTTTAGCCAAACTTCTTCAGCAATATGGAAGACACTTATTCTTTAGCTAGGTCGTTTCCTTTTACGGCGGCGACGTAATGAGTTATATGATCTTCAGTGTCAGTTGTGACGTCATATATTCTGAGTTAGGGCGGCATTGTGAAGAGTTTTGGTATGGTATACGGTGTTGAATCATCACTCTAAGGCTTCTCGACGACCCGAATGACGTCCCTCTTCGACAACAGCTTAGTAGATCCCGATATCTTGTCGACCTTTTCTTGGCGTTCTTTCATTTGATCTCGGAGCACCTTGTTTTCATTCACCATTTCTTCCATCCTTTTCAGAAGGGCTGCAAGGGCATTGTAACCTGCACTATCAATGATATTGTGAGTAATACCTGTCGTTGAAGGAGAAGGCTGGTTGCACTGCTTGGCCTATCGTGCAAGTCCTTGTATTTTCTATAGTCATGTCCCGAGTGGGCATGTTGAGGAGGCTGGTTAGCGTGTTAGTTAGCCACGCTTCGAGGAGATTTTTATAGCAGGGGGCGTCTCTTCCCCCACAGACGTGGAGGCTCCCTTACCACGAGATTTTGTGATGCTGCAGTGAGGGGGAGATGGCCTATCTCGCCTAGGGGAGGCACTGGGCACGGCGCCTTCGTCTGCCGTTTCATAGCTTTCGTTGATGGTGTTCATGAGGTTGGTTGTGAGGTCACTTATTATTCTCGTCTTTACTTCTCGGTTACCCGCCATGTTGGGATTTGTGTACACAAAGAAAGGAGATCTTGTTTTTGTTTTTTTATTTTTTTATGTTAGTGACCCGTGCCAGAGTTAGATCTAGAAGAAACTAAAAGTTTTAACTAAGAAATTCCCACAAACGACGCCAAATTGTTTGACAAAAAATATGACTCTTGGTTCAAATAATTAAATTTATGTGATTATGGGTTAAACTTAGTTAACAATAATATTTTAAGATCTAGCTTCAGAGGGTGCACTAAACGTAAAACAAGGTTGGTCGAATACTGATAACAATATACAATAACTATTCCGAAAAGAATGAGCAATAATGTAGCATTTAATAGCTATGAGTAAAAATAAATGATATTTAAGTAAATAGGAGGAATGATTCACCCAATAAAGGATGAACTAGATGGTTGTTCCTCCTGACAATGATGAGTGACAGACAAATCCTTGAATGTTCGAATTATTTTCGGATCTGATGGAAAAGTATGGAATAGTATAGACAAGAATGTTAGTGAAAATGTGGTTTTTGTATCATAGTAAGAGAGAGAGAGAGAGAGAGAGAGAGAGAGAGTCTTTTTGTCAAAGTGTGTTCTTACAAATGAATATCGCATGCCCCATAATTGTCTCTTTTTCTGTATATATGGGACATTTTTCTAAGAAACCTTAATGGTACAAGTGCATGAAATATCCACTAGAATATTGCTCTTTTATATCGTATATATCCTGACAAACTAGCCATTACAGCTCCTATCATCGATATTCAAGCTCGACCTCGACCCTTGTTGACATCTCGACTACGACTCATGTCGACACTTCGGCCAAGGACTTTGCTGCTTCTTGGGTCGCTTCGACTAACGCCGACTCGAGAATCCTTACCATAATATTATCTTGGGTTGGGTACTCTAGAGATAAATTTTGCCTCATACAATTATGTTCTTGTTACTCCTTCCGTTCCATTTATGTCAACCTACTTTTTATTTAGTTCGTTCCAAAAAAAATAATTTATTTTTAAATCTTGAAGCACTTTAATGATGTGATAACTTATTTAGTGCTATAAATTTCAAAAGCTTTAATTTTTTCTTAAACTCATTCAAACCCAGTCAACTAATTTACATAAATTGAAATGAAGGGGTATTAATTTTCCATCTCACTTCTATATTTGCTTTGTCATTTTTTCTTTGTGTGTATATGTGTTCTGTCATTTTACATAAGGGTTTTCGTCGGATTTTTGTATACGATATCATCTTTTTGTTCATTGTCTCTTGTAAAAACAATGATGTAGACGACCCCCAAGCTGACTAAGCTTTTCCAACTGGTAATTGTTTGGAAAAAAAATATGGATCTTGGTTCAACTAATTAAATTTATATATATGAGAATTAACCGTGGTTAACAATAATATCCCAAAGATGAATTTCTCAGAAGTGCAATAAATACTACGTAGAAATATATTAATGGCAGAGGTAGCGCACAACAATATTTAATAAGTCGAAGGAAATAGTGTAACACTAAATATTAATGAATAGCAATAAATTACATTCACGTAAATAGAATAAATGATTCACCCAAGAAAGGATGAAACAAGTGAATTTTCTTTCTGACAATGATGGATAACTCTTTGAATATCTGAGTTATCCTCGGATCCAGTTGAAAAGTGTAGACAACAATCTTAGTGAAAAGATGATGTTTGTATGCTTGCAATAAGATCCGATTCTCTCTCTCAAGTCAAAGTGTATTTTACAAATGAATATCACATGACCCCGATCATTGTCTTTTTCTATTTATAGGGAACATGTTCCTAAAAACCCTAATAGTAAATGTGCAGAGACTATCTACTAGAATATTATTCTCTTTTGTATCCTATCTTGAAACTAGTCGTTATAACTCTGTTAGAGGTTCTCGACCTCTGCCTTGATGACAACTCCTCAACGTCATTCTTTGCTGACTCTTCGACCACGACCTTCGCTGGTAATTAGATTACTTCGACATGTGGCGTCCCAGGAATATTTTACTAATACTATTTCGACTAAAGATGGATTTTGACCTATACAGTTAGTCCCTCCGCTTATCGAGGTTGTTCTTGCGGACGAGGTCGGTGAGTGGACAATGTAGTTTATGATACAATTCTATAGAGTTGGCTGAGGCGGTGGTCGTGGAGACAAGGCTACGTGGCCTTCTGAGGTCCACATATTTTGAACTTTTTGAATTTCCTGGGAAATCTGTTGGAGCCATCTGGTCCAAGATAAAAAGATATGTCACGGCATCATGCATCATAATGACACTGTTTCCCGACGCATTGCATCGATTTAGGTGTGATCATTGATTGGCTCTATCGTTTGAATTTACGCGCTATGGTGCCTCTCAAACCTTATAAATAGGGGAAGGTTTGTTTATTTTAAAACTTTTTCCATACTCTTTATTCTCTTTAAGCAATAACTCCTCCTTCATCCTATTTACAGAATCCTTTCTACTCTTTGTTTCATCAACTTACATTGTTCCTCATTCCCTCTTTCTTATTATTCTCCTTCTATACATTGAATCATGTCTAATGTACCTTATTAGGTTGGTGAGGGGAGTCGGGTTGATCCTTTGGTGGTGGTCTTTCCCTCTCATGGGGAGGGCGCTCCGCCATTGCTGAGGATGAAACCTTCCCATCGATGGAGGAGATAATCCCGCGTAATCCCAATTCCAGGTCTGATCTTACCAAAGTACTGGATGCTGCATGCAGAATTTTTAAATCAACGATGACGCCTAAATTTGGCGGAGCTTAAGTCCATATTCGGCCTTCCCAACCATGTTGAGTTGATCCCGGCCGAAGGGGACGTGGTACAAGTCCACTGCCCTAGGTATTGTGCCCTCTATGCCTATCCTTTTCTTAACGGTTATTTTCTTCTCTCCTCCCGTTGGTGGAGGAATTTTTTCGCCATTATGGTGGTTGCCCATCTCAACACCGTACGTCTACAAAGTGATTACGATTCTGACCAAATTCACAAGCTGGCTGGGGTCGAACTAACACTATGGCATTGATACACCTGTTCGCCCTTGGCTTTTATAGGGGAACGATGTTGAATATTCGCCACCGAGGAGGCAAGTGTTTGGTGATGAAGATGGACGACAAAGCTAATCGTCAATTCTGGCTTAATTTCTTCTTTTTCAGGACCGAGGACGTCGTGGAAAACGTCAACGGGTTCCCCGAAGCTTGGAACTATACTCATGAGTACCCTGTTTCCTACTGTTTTTGCTTTTGATTCTGAATTTTGATTGATGGTGATTTTTTTATCTTCCCTTTTGTATCCAATGGTCAGCCTCCTCATCCGGCTTCTCATATTTCTGACAGGGTCGAGCGGCTCCTTCCTCACATCGTAGGTATCCTTTATTGGCCAAGTATTTTCAACAAATTCAGGTCTGTTCTCCCTTCAACCGGTTCCCTTTCTTTCCTTGTGGCCACTCCGTCTCCTTATTATGTTGGGTTTGTTTTTCTGACTTATACTGTCTTTTTCTGAGGCAGGGGTTCTCGGAGGATCCAGGCATTAGTGCCTTCTTTCTGTAAGGTGGCTGCTACTTCTACAACTTCGGCTCTTGTTGCGGATACTACGTCTTGCGCTCTGATATCGATCTCGGATGCCGTAACTCGGGAGCCTATCTCCTTTCCTTTTGAGATTGATAAGGATGACATATCGCATGATGATGGTGGTTTGATGCCTCGTAAGAGGAGGGTCGTGGATACCGAGGGAGAGAGGCCGTCAGTCGTTGGTGTTGGAGATTGTGGCCTTGTATTTCGGGAGACGACCACAGATCATATCGGGGAGAGCCCATAGGCAAGTCTCGAGGCCCTCATTTGGAGGATATGGACATGCGTCCTATGGGAGATGCAGTCAAAGTCATGGTGTGCAATCACCAACCTATTCTTCTGAGGCGCGAAGAGGCCTCGTCCTCCGGGGTCGCGACGGATGTGCCTTCTTTGACTAATGATAGAAGGAAGGCTGTTGCTGAGGAGGATGTCGGTTCTGATTTTGACATGGATGTAGACGAGCTGAGGATGATCGACGAGGGGCTAACTTAACTTGAAGTGAGGTAGGAAGGGGGCTACAAGAATATTATGATCCCGATAGATCGTAATATTCTTGTGAACACCGAGGAGATAATTCCCTCCATTGTCCCTCTTTGTTCTGAAATTTGAGGGTACGACCCTCAATACTATAGATGACAACACCCTGTCAAATAACATTGCTGGTCTCGCTCTTTGGGTAAGTACATTTACTGTTTGTTATTTTCCATGGGTTTTGTTCTTTCGTTGGCACTAACTTCCTTCATTCTTTTAGTAGACGGTCGTCCTGGAGATTGAAAGTGCTTGTAGGGAGCAGAGGCATAAAGATATTTATGTGAAGTTGAAGTATAAGTACTTCAGCTACCTTGAGAAGTACCGGGAGCTTCGATGCCGACTCTGTGAGAGAGCCGATGTGCGCCAACTGAGGGAGGACTTGAAGGCAAGAGACGAGAAGTTACTGCGGGTAGTGGGGAAGTGAAGTGTCCTAGAGGGGATGTTGAGGAGCAAGGAGGAAGAGCTCGATCTTAGCAGGGGGTCGAAGCCCAATGCAGTGATCTCCAAGCTCAGGTAGTCTTGCTGCGAGGCCAGCTTGAGAATACCAGCTTAGGGCAGAGGCTCCTAGTGGCCAGGTCGCTGAGAAGCAAGGTGAGCTAGAGAAGGCAGAGTCCGCTTGGTCGAAGGCTTTGAAAAAGGAGGAGTCTCTTGAAGTGGTCATCCAGACTCTCCGTTTCAAGCGAGAAAATGATTTAACAATGGCAAGGTTTAAAAATGAGTGGCTCGATGAGAGGATTGGGGAGTTGCAGAAGGGGACCTACGATCTTTACGATCGAGTGTCAGCTCTGGAGGCCGAGAATGCCAAAATACTTAAACAAACCTCTTCACCCCAACATTCCTTGTGATTTGTACGAAGAGAGGATTCATGCCGAAGCCAGGCTGGATGTGCTTCATAAGTTGCATATAGTAGGCTCCGTTTCTGTTGTGGAGTTTTGAGGGTGCTCGTTTCAAAGCTCGTGAGTCTCTGATTGCGTGTGGTTATGAACCGGATACTCCTCATCCTGGTGAGGATGATGAGGGCGATGGGGATGCTATAGATACCATTGAGGATGAGGCCTGGTATGATTCCATATACCCTCCGGGAAAGGATGGCGATGGCGTTGAGGGGCGAGATGGTAAAGGTATTGGCGATGGCCTTTTGTAAACCATTTAAGTATATGAAATATCAAAGTTGTTCCTTGCATCTTTTCTATTCCTATGGAATATTTTGTACTTGTATATATTTTTTGCTTCTGTTGTTTGCTCGTTTCGCTTTTGTCCTTATTGGTGTTTTAATTTAGGTGGCAGTGACCTTAGAGCCGAATATTCATAGGTCGCACACATTTCTTTGTTGAGATGTGGCCGAGGGCCGATAAGTGTTTGTTCGAACGAGATCGGACATAACCTTTTGTTAGATCGCGATCGAGGGCCGTTAGGTATTTACTTGAGCGAGATCGATCATAACCTTTCGTTAAATTACGGTCGAGTATCGTAGGTGTTTGTTCGAGCGGGATAGAACATAACCTCGATTACGGCTGTGGGTCGGCATGTGTTTGTTCGAGCGGGGTCGAACATAACCTTTCGTTAATTTGTGGCCGAGGGCCGGTAGGTGTTGTTCGAACAAGGTCGAACATAGCCTTTTATTAAATAGTGGCCGAGGGCCGGTAGGTGTTTGTTAGAGTGGGGTCAAACATAACCTTCCATTAAATCGCGGTCGAGAGCCAGTAGGTTTTGTTCGAACGAGGTCAAACATAACCTTAATACGCAAAAAGGTGTCCTGATAAACGTAAGTTTCTTATTACTTTGACATTATTGCTTTGGTTACATACTTGGAGAAAGTTATAGATTTTGGGTGTTGGTTTGTGTTCCAGTCCTAGTCCTAGTCTACCCAGTCCCTTCATTGTTTGACTTTGAGAGTATTAAGAAGTCAAGCAATGAAATAGTAACAATGATACTACCTTCACGTACTTAGACTCAAAGTGTTCCCTTCGCCGCCTCGTTAAAAACCTCCTTGAGAAAACCCAAGTGGGACAAGACTCAAGCAAGGGAAAAATAGTGCGACTTGGGGGACACTTTTTCTCTCAGAAGTTGAAGTATTTGAGGTGGCTGATGTTCCATTTCTTTTCCTTCCATTGTCTCTAGTTGGAATGAACCCTTGTTCGCTTCGGTTGTGATTTTGTACGGACCATCCCAGTTTCTTCCCAGCTTTTTCTTCTCGGGGGTTTTTGCTCGCTTGATTTTTGGGTACGTAGTCCCCGACTTTAAGCATCCGGACCTTTGCTTTCATGTTGTAATAGCATTCTGCTTGCTGTTTTTGGGTGACCATTCTTATGTACGCCATATCTCTTTGTTCGTCAATTTCGCTGAGTTCCTGCCTTCTACTCTTATCATTACACTTATCACTTTTGGGGGAGTACCTTAGGTTGGGTTCTCCGACCTCGACCGATATGACTACTTCGGTCCCATAGAACAAAGAGCAGGGAGTCTCTCCTGTGCTCGCCTTCAGAGTTGTTCGGTATGCCCATAATACTTCTGGTAGTATTTTCGACCACAGTCCCTTAGCTTCTTCGAGCTTTTTCTTTGTGATGTTTAGTATGAACTTGTTAGAGGATTCTACTTTCCCGTTACTTGCTGGGTGATATGGGGTTGAGAGTATCCTCCTGATATGCCATTTCTCGAAGAACTCAACGATTTTCTTTCATGTGAATTGGGGTCTGTTGTCACAACCAATGTCCTTGGGTAAGACGAATCGACAGATGATGTTTCGCCATATAAAGCTGATTACCTCATGTTCCCGCGTGTGGGCGAATGCTCGTGCTTCCACCCATTTAGATAAATAGTCAGTTAAACCAAAAAGAATTGTAATTACCTCGTCTTGCTGGGAGGGGGCTCAATATGTTCATTTCCCATTTGATGAACAACCAATGAGAGGTGACTGAGTGGAGGTGGTCGCCTGCTTGATGAATTATTGGGGGGTGGGGGGGGTTCTTTTGGCACTGTTCGCATTTCCTCACGAAGTCTGCGGCGTCTTTTTTCATAATGGGCCAATAGTATCCCGCCCGTATAAGGCATTTGACCACTGTTCGGTTGCCAAAGTGAGCACCGCAATGGCCTTCATGGACTTCTTCAAGGATGTGTTGAGTTTGGTTTGGGCCCAGACATTTCACCAGAGGGCCGCTGTAAGTCCTTTTGTATATGTCTCTATGAAGGAGACTGTATCTGGCCACTTGAGTTCTTAATTTCCTGGCTTCTTTCTTGTCGCTTGGGAGTGTGGCATCCTGCAAATATACGATAATGCAATTGCGCCGGTCCCAAGTTAAGTTTATGGTTCTTACTTCGACTTGGTCTAGTGATGAATTGAGGAGATAGACTACATTCTTATCTCTGGTTGTGATGCTTTTGGTAGTCGCGACCAGTTTGGCGAGGCCGTCTTCTTCGACATTCTGCGCCCGTGGGATCTGATCGAGCTAGCATTCATCGAACTCAGGTGATAGCTTGCAGATTTTGGTCTGGTATTTTTGCAACCTTTGTTCCTTGATTTGGAATGTCCCTATGACTTGGCTGACTATGATCTAGGAATCATAATGGAGTCTCAACCATTTTCCCCCATACTTGAGCGCTAACCTCAACCCTGCAATCCTCATACTCGACCTTATTGTTATGGGCACCTTATGGACTGGTGAATTACTCCACCAGTAAGGACATAAAGTACAAGTCCTAGTCTGGACCTTGATGCGTAAAATGCGTGTGTATACGACCTAGAGGTCTTGTGTCAGGAGGGAAGCTTGGATGGTTTCCCTTTCGATTTCAAGCATTATTTTTGCATTAAAGTCGGCGAGCACTTGCGACTTTATCGCCTTCCGCGGTTGGTATGTGATATTATGCTTGCTTAGATCGATGGACCATTTGTCCAACCTCCCCGACATCTCAAGTATGTGAAAAATGCTCCTCAGTGGAAAGGTTGTGACGACCGAGATGGGGTGGCATTAGAAATAGGGTCTAAGCTTTCGTGAAGCTACGACCGAGGCCATAGCCGATTTTTCGAGGTGCGGGTACCTGGTCTTGGCACCGAAGAGTGTTTTTCTAATGAAATAGATGGGAGATTATGTACCTTTATTCTTGCGGATCAAGACTACGCTTAACGCTACCTCAGAGATGGCTAAATAGACGAGGAGTTGCTCCTCAGTTTCAAGTTTAGAAAGCAGGGGTGGTGATGATAGGTATTCCTTAAGTATTCACAGAGCCTGGATGCACACGGGAGTCCACTCGAGGCTATTGTCTCTTTTGAGTACGCCAAAAAATTTGTGACATCAATCCGACGACCGCGAGATGAACCTTGATAGTGCGATGATTCAACCTGTCAACCTTTGGACTTGCATTTTGGTGGTTAAAAGTTCCGGTATCCCCTATATAGATTTGATTTGGTCTGGATTGACCTCGATCCCTCGATGCGACACCAAAAGACCCAAGAACTTTCCCGAGGCTACACCAACACACATTTCTCCTGGTTTAGCTTCATTCCATACCGTCTAAGTATATCGAAAGTTTCTTCTAAATGATCGATGTGATCCTCTGCCTTTTTAGACTTGACCAGCATATCTATATGTACCTGCCGACGTTATTCTCTAGTTGACGAGGATGACATATCGCGTGATGAAAGTGGTTTGATGCCTCGTAAGAGGAGGGTCGTGGATACCGAGGGAGAGAGGCCGTCAGTCGTTGGTGTTGGAGATTGTGGCCTTGTATTTCGGGAGACGACCACAGATCATATCGGGGAGAGCCCATAGGCAAGTCTCGAGGCCCTCATTTGGAGGATATGGACATGCGTCCTATGGGAGATGCAGTCAAAGTCATGGTGTGCAATCACCAACCTATTCTTCTGAGGCGCGAAGAGGCCTCGTCCTCCGGGGTCGCGACGGATGTGCCTTCTTTGACTAATGATAGAAGGAAGGCTGTTGCTGAGGAGGATGTCGGTTCTGATTTTGACATGGATGTAGACGAGCTGAGGATGATCGACGAGGGGCTAACTTAACTTGAAGTGAGGTAGGAAGGGGGCTACAAGAATATTATGATCCCGATAGATCGTAATATTCTTGTGAACACCGAGGAGATAATTCCCTCCATTGTCCCTCTTTGTTCTGAAATTTGAGGGTACGACCCTCAATACTATAGATGACAACACCCTGTCAAATAACATTGCTGGTCTCGCTCTTTGGGTAAGTACATTTACTGTTTGTTATTTTCCATGGGTTTTGTTCTTTCGTTGGCACTAACTTCCTTCATTCTTTTAGTAGACGGTCGTCCTGGAGATTGAAAGTGCTTGTAGGGAGCAGAGGCATAAAGATATTTATGTGAAGTTGAAGTATAAGTACTTCAGCTACCTTGAGAAGTACCGGGAGCTTCGATGCCGACTCTGTGAGAGAGCCGATGTGCGCCAACTGAGGGAGGACTTGAAGGCAAGAGACGAGAAGTTACTGCGGGTAGTGGGGAAGTGAAGTGTCCTAGAGGGGATGTTGAGGAGCAAGGAGGAAGAGCTCGATCTTAGCAGGGGGTCGAAGCCCAATGCAGTGATCTCCAAGCTCAGGTAGTCTTGCTGCGAGGCCAGCTTGAGAATACCAGCTTAGGGCAGAGGCTCCTAGTGGCCAGGTCGCTGAGAAGCAAGGTGAGCTAGAGAAGGCAGAGTCCGCTTGGTCGAAGGCTTTGAAAAAGGAGGAGTCTCTTGAAGTGGTCATCCAGACTCTCCGTTTCAAGCGAGAAAATGATTTAACAATGGCAAGGTTTAAAAATGAGTGGATCGATGAGAGGATTGGGGAGTTGGAGAAGGTGACCTATGATCATTATGATCGAGTTGCAGCTCTGGAGGTCGAGAATGCCAAACTACTTGAGCAACCCTCTTCATCCCAATATTCCTTGTGATTTGTATGAAGAGTGGATTCATGCCGAAGCCAGGCTAGATGTGTTTCACATGTTGCATATAGCAGGCTCCGTTTCTATTGTGGACTTTGAGGGTGCTTGTGTCAAAGCTCGTGAGTATCTGATTACGTGTGGTTATGATCCGAATACTCCTCATCCTGGTGAGGATGATGAGGGAGATGGGGATGCTATAGATAGCCTTGATGATGAGGCATGGTATGATTCCATATACCCTCCGGGAAAGGATGGCGAGGGTGTTGAGGTCCGAGATGGTAAAGGTATTGGTGGTCAGGGTAGTCATACCGTTGAAGATCGAACTAGCGTGGGCGCTGAAGGCCGTAATAGCAGTGACAAGTAGTTTTCTTTTTGACTTTCTATGTATTTTTTTTGGCGTCTTCACGAGCCTTTTGTAAACAGTTTAAGTATATGAAGTATCAAAGTTGTTCCTTGCATCTTCTTCTATTCCTGTGGTATATTTTTGTACTTGTATATATTTTTTGCTTTTGTTGTTTGCTCGTTTCGCTTTTGTCCTTATTGGTGTTTTCATTTAGGTGGCAGTGACCTTAGAGCCGAATATTCATAGGTCGCGCACATTTCATTGTTGAGATGTGGCCGAGGGCCGATAAGTGTTTGTTCGAACGAGATCAGACATAATCTTTCGTTAGATCGCGACCGAGGGCAGTTAGGTATTTACCCGAGCGAGATCGATCATAAACTTTCGTTAAATTACAGTCGAGGGCCGTAGGTGTTTGTTCGAGCGGGATAGAACATAACCTCGATTACGGCCGTGGGCCAGCAAGTGTTTGTTTGAGCAGGGTCGAACATAAAATTTTGTTAATTTGCGGCCGAGCATCGGTAGGTGTTGTTCGAACAAGGTCGAACATAGCCTTTTATTAAATAGTGGTCGAGGGTCGGTAGGTGTTTGTTCGAGCGGGGTCGAACATAACCTTTCATTAAATCGCGATTGAGAGCCAGTAGGTGTTGTTCGAACGAGGTCGAACATAACCTTGATACGCAAAAAGGTGTCCTGATAAACGTAAGTTTCTTATTACTTTGACATTATTGCTTTGGTTACATGCTTGGAGAAAGTTATAGATTTTGGGTGTTGGCTGGTGTTCCAGTCCCAGTCCTAGTCTACCCA
The DNA here is from genome assembly GCA_005239525.1 of Nicotiana knightiana. Taxonomy (NCBI): domain Eukaryota; kingdom Viridiplantae; phylum Streptophyta; class Magnoliopsida; order Solanales; family Solanaceae; genus Nicotiana; species Nicotiana knightiana. The sequence goes on along the minus strand of ML388148.1, from coordinate 5,685 downwards.
GTCCCTTCATTGTTTGACTTGAAGAGTATTAAGAAGTCAAGCAATGAAATACTAAAAACGATCCTACCTTCACGTACTTAGACCCGAAGTGCTCCCTTCACCGCCTCGTTAAAAACCTCCTTGAGAAAACCCAAGTGGGACAAGACTCAAGCGAGGGAAAAAGAGTGCGACTTGGGGGACACTTTTTCTCTCAGAAGTTGAAGTATTTGAGGTGGCTGATTTTCCAGTTGTTTGGTAGTTGTTTTCCTTTTGTCTCTAGTTGGAATGAACCCTTGTTCGCTTCGGCTGTGATTTTGTATGGACCATCCCAGTTTCTTCCCAGCTTGCCTTCTCGGGGGTCTTTGCTCGCTTGATTTTTGGGTACGTAGTCCCCGACTTTAAGCATCTAGACCTTTGATTTCTTGTTGTAATAGCGTTCTGCTTGCTATTTTTGTGTGACCATTATTATGTACGCCATATCTCTTCATTCGTCAATTTCGCTGAGTTCCTGCCTTCTACTCTCATCATTACTCTTGTCGCTTTAGGGGGAGTACCTTAGGCTGGGTTCTCCGACCTCGGCCAGTATTACTATTTCGGTCCCATAGACCAAAGAGTAGGGCGTCTCTCCTGTGCTTGCCTTCAGAGTTGTTCGGTATGCCCATAATACTTCTGGTAGTATTTCCGACCACAGTCCCTTGGCTTCTTTGAAATTTTTCTTCATGATGTTTAGTATGAATTTGTTGGAGGATTCTACTTTCCCAATACCTGCTGGGTGATATGGGTTTTAGAGTATCCTCTTGATGTGCCATTTATCGAAGAACTCGACGATTTTCTTTCATGTGAACTGAGGTCCGCTGTCACAACTAATGTCCTTGGGTAGGACAAATTGATAGATGATGTTTCGCCATATAAAGCTGATTACCTCATGTTCCTGTATGTGGGCGAATGCTCGTGCTTCCACCCATTTTGATAAATATTCAGTTAAAACCAAAAAGAATCGTAATTACCTCGTCTTGCTGGGAGGGGCTCAATATGTTCATTTCCCATTTGATGAACAACCAAGGGGAGGTAACTGAGAGGAGGTGGTCGCTTACTTGGTGAATTATTGGGGCGTACTTTTGGAACTGTTCGCATTTTCTCACGAAGTCTACGACGTCCTTTTTCATAGTAGGCCAATAGTATCCCGCCCGTATAAGGCATTTGACCACTAGTCGGTTGCCAAAGTGAGCACTGCAATGGCCTTATTCAAGGATGTGTTGAGTTTGGTTTGGGCCCAGACATTTCGCCAGAGGGCCGCTGTAAGTCCTTTTGTATATGTCACTATGAAGGAGACTGTATCTGGCCACTTGAGTTCTTAATTTCTTGGCTTCTTTCTTATCGCCTGGGAGTGTGGCGTCCTGCAAATATACGATAATGCAATTGCGCCAGTCCCAAGTTAATTTTATGGTTCTTACTTCGACTTGGTCTAGTGATGATTTGAGGAGATGGACTACATTTTTATCTCTGGTTGTGATGCTTTGGGTAGCCGCTGTCACACCTCCTTTTTCCACTACCCCCGGATTAATGAAGGGTAGTAAGGGAGTTTTTTCACTTTAAGTGACATTATTCGGATTTGGATTTTATTTTAGTTTTCAGAGTCGCCACCCGGATTTTGGACGATGTTCCAGGACATTGTTTTGTTGAAATCCCAAACCGAGGAAATTTAGACTCTGTTTTAAGTTGTCTGCGTACCAAAAATCCGAGTAAGGAATTCTGTTAACCCGAGAGAAGGTGTTAGGCATTCCCGAGTTCCGTGGTTCTAGCACGGTCGCTTAACTATTAATATTGGCCTAGTTATTTGATTATTTACATATTTTTTGCCTATTGTGCTTTTAGTATTTATGGATTTATCTTGAAATAAGTCACGATGTCGTGCACTTATTTGTTTTCGGGACATATTATAACTACGCCACATGAAATGCACCCGCAATTACAACATGTGATTTTTATTAAATTTCGAAGTTGGAGACGGGGACATGAGTTATCGCACCCGAGTGTAAATTACATTAGTCAAGACTATGGTCATGACAGTTTTAAAGTGCCCATTTGAGGCAATGTTTGATTATTCTTTAGATTTTTCTATTTTTTGAAATAATATAT
>ML388145.1:0-28357 GCA_005239525.1 Nicotiana knightiana | reverse complement strand
CCGGTGTCCATCATATCAGATCAAGGCCCTCAGTTCATCTCGCACTTCTGGAGAGCATTGCATTGTGAGAGGGCACCCAGATAGACCTCAGCACAACATTTCATCCCCAGACTGATGGTCAGTCAGAGCGTACAGTTCAGATATTGGAGGACATGCTCAGGGCATGTGTGATTGATTTCGGGGGTCAGTGGGACCTGTTCTTGCCTTTGGCCGAGTTTGCTTACAATAACAGTTATCAGTCCAGCATGGAGATGGCACCATTTGAGGCGTTGTATGGTCGGCGATGTCGTTCCCCTCTCGGGTGGTTTGAGCCCGGCGAGGCTAAGTTATATGGCACCGACCTGGTGAGGGATGCCTTGGAGAGAGTGAAGTTGATTCAGGAGAGACTCCGTACAGCACAGTCCAGACAGAATAGTTAAGCGGATCAGAGGGCGCGTGATGTATCATTCATGGAGGGAGATGGAGTCCTGTTGAAGGTTTCGCCTATGAAGGGTATTATGAGGTTTGGGAAGAAGGGCAAGTTGAGCCCAAGGTTTATAGGTCCATTCAAGGTATTGAGGCGAGTTGGAGAGGTTTCTTATGAGCTGGCCTTGCCTCCCAGTTTTTCATGTTTCCATGCTTCGGAGGTACCACGCCGACTTCTCTCATGTGGTCGATTTTAGCACTATTCAGTTGGATGAGAGGTTGGGCTACGAGAAGGAGCCGATTGCTATTGTTGATAGACAGGACCGTTAGTTAAGGTCCAAGAGAGTTGCTGCTGTAAAGGTCCAGTGGAGGGGCCAACCAGTTGGGGAGGCCACCTGGGAGTCCCAAGAGGACATACGGAGCAGATATCCACACTTATTCAGCACCTCAGGTATGATTCTAGACCCGTTCGAGAACGAACGTTTGTTTAAGAGGTGGAGAATGTAACGACCCAGCCGGTCGTTTTGCGTATTAGGATCTCATTTCCCTGAATGAAAGCTTCCTTAGCGGCTATTCGTGCTTTATGACTCGCGAGAGCGGGTGTTCGGGACTTGGGAAGGATTTGGATGGTTTAGGAACACTTGGTTCCTTAAGGTTGGCCTATTTGGCCAAGTTTGACTTCGGTCAACATTTTGAGAAAATGACCTCGGAATCGAGTTCTAGCAGCTCCAGTAGCTCCGTATGATGATTTCGGACTTGGGCGTATGTTCGGCTCGGGTTTCTGATGACCCGGGAGCGTTTCGGCGCCCGAAATGGGAATCAGGGCTTCCTTCAATTTGAAATTTGGTTTGGGTCGTGAATTTAAGCTATCGAGGTCCGAACAGAATTTTGGGATCGGGAATAGTTCCGTATAGTCATTTATGACTTGTATAGGCTCGTTTGGCGCGATGAGGTGAATTCTAGGATTTCTTAAGTTCTTAATTTGATTCAAGGGGGTTTGGAGAGTGATTTTGAGTTTTAGCGATGTTATGAGTGATCTGTAGGCTCGAGCAAGTACGTATAATGATTTGGGACTTGTTGGTATATTTTTACAAGGGCTCGGGTGGGCCCAGGGGCCTTCCGAACCCCGCACGAGGCCAAAAACCAGCAAAAAACCATTGTTGGTGCAGCTGCATCTGGTGTGACCGCAGGTGCGGTCGCCCAGTCGCAAGTGCGAGACCTCACCTACGGTCAAGGCTTTCGCAGGTGCGACCCCCATTGCAGGCGCGACCAATCTTTCGTAGGAGCGGGACCGCTGGTGCGGCTCCCGACTCCGCAGGTGCGAGCCTAGGGTCCCAGGCCCTTTTCCGCAAGGGCGATCAATTTCTCGCAGGTGCGAGACCGCACCTGCGGTCCCAAGGCCGCAGGTGCGGAACCCCTGTAGGTAGCCTCCTTTAAATGCCCAAAATTTTGGGATTTCTTCATTTTTTTCCATCTTCAACCTCCATTAGAGAGATTTTGAGCTAGGGGAAAGGATGTCCAAGAATCCTATCATCAAAGGTTAGTAATTCCTCTCTAAGTTTCCAATTATACATAGAATTCAACTAGTTTAATTCTCAAAATACCAAAATCATAAAATGGGTTAGAAATTCTAGGGCTTTTGGAATAATTGGTGAATTATCCACTTGAGACCATGAATTCTTGTATAAATCGCATAATTACGATCCTTAGTCTCCGGGTAAGGGATTCCTTCAAGAATTTTCGAAATTCGAACGCGTGGGCCCGGGGTCGAAATTCCGAAAACCTTCAAGAATGCTTAAATTTTGGAATTTCTTGATTTGTTCCCCTTCTTGGGACTGAAGTTGACTTGATTATACTATGTTTGGCTAGTTGTGAGACGTCAGGAGTAGTTTCGGAGTTCGGGTGCATCTTTTGATCCGGTCCTTGGTCCGAGGAGTGCTTTTATCGAGGTGAGTCTCCTTTCTAACCTCGTGTGAGGGAAATTGTCCCTCTAGGTAACCTTGATTGCTATGTGATCTTGTTTGGGGGCTACGTATGCACCAAGTGACGAGAGTCCGTATGTAGTGGCTATTACTGCTTCGTCCGGGTAGTTAGGACACAACATGTTCATTGTTTTTCCCTATCGTATCCTAAATATGACTTGTATTCTTGTGCAATTGGTATTGTTGTCTTTGAACGTGATGATACTTGGCTTGATTTGAGTGTGATAAGAGTGATCACAGGATGGGATCAGGTCGTACGCCACAACAGAGTGAGGATTGATTATATTATAGGATCGGGTCGTACGCCACGGCAGAGTGAGGATTGATTATATTATGGGATCGGGCCGTACGCCACGGCAGAGTGATGATTCATTATATTATGGGATCGGGCCGTACGCCACGGCAGAGTGATGATTTATTATATTATGGGATCGGGCCATACGCCACGGCAGAGTGATGAGAAAGTATATTATGGGATTGGGCCGTACGCCACGTCGAGATTGAGATTTCAGGATGGGATCGGGCCGTACGCCACGGCGAGATTGAGATTTCAGGATGGGATCGGGCGGTACGCCACGGTGAGATTGAGATTTCAGGATGGGATCGGGTCGTACGCCACGAGGGATATCAATCTTAGTGGATTTTGGATTGTTATTTGATGTCTAATATCGATGTACTTGGTTATTTGTCTTTCATGCTTATTGTTTCCCTTACATCTTGTTTACTTTATTACCGTTGGACCTTAGTGAGTGTCGAGTCGACTTCTCGTCACTACTTCTCCGAGATTAGGCGAGATACTCACTGGGTACATATTTATGTATGTACTCATGCTGCACTTTCTTTTCTTATGTACTTGACTGTACATGTCCGGAGGTTGGTACGTTTGATCATCAGTCCGGTGCTAGATACTGACCAGGGTTGGTTATACTTCATGGTGAGCTGCCCTTCCTGGAGATTTCCTGGCAGCACCTTGGAGTTTCCTTTTGTTATTTTCCCGTCTATTTCATTCAGACTATGGGATTGTATATATTTATGTATTCTGGTGTATTCTGATAGTTGCCCGCGACACTAGTTCCTGGCACACACGTGCGTACATTTTGGGTTGTTGGATTGCATTTTCATCCACATGTTTATCTTTTGACTCACGTATCAGATGTTTTACTTTCATGTCACCGGCAATATCATGTAAATAAATGTCTAAAACTTGTAAAAGTTGGATTAATCAGTCATATGGGAAGGGTAACTCTTGGTAGAATTTATGTTGGCTTGCCTAACCCCGTCGTTGGGCACCATCACGGCCCGTGTGGGAAATTGGGTCGTGACACCAGTAGATAATGCATTTATGTGTCTATAATTCTTATAGGTGTATATATATCTGCACGAATAAGGCGCATCTTGATTAACACATTTTTATCATTTACCAAACTAGGAAGAGAAGATCTTTAAGATCTGATTAAGATTTGAATTTCCTAATTGTTAGTTTTCTTACAGAAATAGCCAAGCTAGGATGGCCTATAGTGATTAATTGGGGCAAAATATGGCCATATCCCGAAATATGTTTCCTTTTAGTCTAGTGAATTCCTCTCTCTTTAGACAACCCCCTAAATAAAATCATGCCATTTAGATTGAAATTTGATAAAGAACCGAATACTATTCCAAGTTACAATAAACTACACTCGGGAGTGGCAACTCATGCCGCCGGCCCTCAATTCTAAACAACTAAAAATGCACATAGCAATCACGGGTGCATTTCACGTGACGTTTTGCCATGTGCTAAAAAACAACAAGTGCACACCATTGTGACTTGTTTAAAATAAATCCATAAGCGTCCTAATTGATCTTAAAGCTAAAATGCTCCTTCGAATAGAAAACATAAAGAATAAACAAATATCGCCTCAAATAGGCACTATAAAACCCTCATGACCATAGTCTTGACTACGTAATCCACACTCGGGTGCGGCAACTCATTCCCCTGACTCTAATTTCAAATTATAATAAAAATCACACGTTGTAATTGCGGGTGCATTTCATGTGGCGCAGTTATAATGTGTCCAAAACAAACAAGTGCACACCATCGTGACTTGTATCAAGATAAATCCATAAATATTAAAAGCGGTTAAAATTTAAAAAGGCTAAATGCACAATAAATTTAAAACATGTAAATAATTAGATAATTAGGCCAAATATTAATAGTTAAGCGACCATGCTCTCCCGGGTTAACAGAATTCCTTACCTGGATATCTGGTTCGCAGACATTTTTAAACAGAGACTAAATTTCCTCGATTTGGGATTTCAATAAACGGTGTCCCGGAATATCATCAAAAATCCGGGTGGCGACTCTGAAAATTAATAAATAAATTCCAAATCCGAATAATGTCCCTTTAATTGGAAAAACTCCCTTATTACCCCTTCATCAATTCCGAGGGGTAGTGAAAAAAAAAGAGGTGTGACACTACTAAGTTGGCGTACTCATCATTACTCCCTGTGCCCTGTGCACAGATCCAGGTACTAGATCGCAGCAGTAGCTGTTCAGTTGATAGTAGCAGTACACGGGATTCGAGGTAGCTGCCAGCGTCCACAGCTTCTCCACTTCCCCTCCTACTTAGTCCCAGTTTTGGATTCGGAGATATATTATATTTAGCAGAGTTAGTTTTATTTCCTCTTAGATGCTCATGACTATTGACTCCAGTTTTGGGAGGTGTTTAGAGTTGTTAGTTCATTATTGGGGGCGCTAGAAATACTTACCCTGAAGTTTCTGCGAATTTAAAGTCATTACCTTCACTTTCCTGATAGTTTCATGGGGATTGTCCGGTTGCATGGGGTTCCCGTTTCTATCATTTCTGACAGAGGTAGAAAATTCACGTCTCAGTTCTGGAAGGCTGTACAGAGAGGTATGGGTACAAATGTAGAATTGAGTACTGCGTTCCATCCTCAAACCGACGGGCAGTCGGAACGAACTATTCAGATATTGGAGGACATGTTACGGGCTTGTGTGATTGATTTTGGTGGTTCATGGGATCAGTTTCTGCCACTAGCGGAGTTTGCATAAAATAACAGTTACCAGTCCAGTACAGATGGCCCTGTATGAGGCTTTATATGGTAGGATGTGTAGATCTCCGGTTGGTTGGTTCGAGCCTGGTGAGGCTAAGTTATTGGACACAAATTTGATTCAGGATGCGTTGGAGAAAGTGAAGTTGATTCAGGAGCGACTTCGCACGGTGCAGTCTAGGCAGAAGAGTTCGCATCGGAGGGTTTGGGATGTGTCTTTTATGGAAGGTGATAAGGTACTACTAAAGGTATCACCCATGAAGGGTGTTATGAGGTTCAAAAAGAGAGGAAAACTAAGTCCACGGTTTATTGGTCCTTTTGAGGTGCTTCAGAAGGTTGGAGAGGTGGCTTATAGACTTGCCTTGCCACCTAGTCTATCGAGTGTTCATCCGGTATTTCATGTGTCGATGCTCAGAAGATATGTTGGCGACCCGTCTCATGTGTTAGACTTCAGCACAGTTCAGCTTGAGAATGATATGTCTTATGAGGTAGAGCCAATGGCTATATTGGCTAGCGAGGTCAGAAAGTTGAGGTCAAAGGAGATATCTTCAGTAAAAGTGCATTGGAAAGGTCATCCAGTGGAGGAGGCTACTTGGGAGACCGAGAGGGAGATGCATAGCAAATATCCTCACTTGTTTGAGACTCCGGGTATGTTTCTAGACCCGTTCGAGGACGAACGTTTGTTTAAGAGGGGGAGAATGTAACGACCCGGCCTGTCGTTACGTAAAAACCTGCATTTAAAGTACTTTTATTGACTTGTTATAGATTGGTCATTCTATTGATGCGTTAGAGTTGATAGGCTTGAAATCGGAATGGTTAAATGAGAATTCAGTAACTTAGTCCTTAAAGATAACCTTATAATGGGAAAAGTTAACTGAGAGTTGACTTATTGGTAAACGACCTCGAAATGCGAATTTTATGGCTCGGATAGCTTCGTTAGGTGATTTGGGACTTAGGAATGTGTTCGGGATATTTTTGTGATGTCCGGTGTAGAATTAGGCTTGAATTGGCGAAAGTTAGTTTTTGGCGATTTCCGGTCGGCAGTGAAAAATAGGGTATCGGGGTCGGAATGAAGTTCCGATAGTTGGAACAGGTTCGTAATGCCATTTTGGATGTGTCTGCAAAATTTCAGGTAAATCGGAGTTGTTTTGGGTGGTTTCGACGTAGTTGACAAATTTTAGAAATTTCAAAGTTCTTAGGCTTGAATCCAATGTAAATTTGGTGTTTTGATGTTAGTTTCGGTGTTTTGAGAGTGCAACTAAGTTTGAATGATGTTATGGGATGTGTTGGTAACTTTGGTTGGGGTCCTGAGGGGCTCGGGATTGATATCGGGTGGTTATCGTACATTTTAGGCCTTAGGGAAATCTGCTGAGTGCTGATTTGCTGGTGTCTTTGCACTTGCGGAAGGGGAGTCACAGGTGCGGTTACGCAGGAGCAGGGAGAAATGTCGCAGGTGCGAGTTTTGCATGTGTAGGGAATGGTCCGCAGGTGCGAGGGGTTTGTCGCACCTGCGATGTCGCAAGTGCGGAATGTGTATCGCAGGTGCGGAAATTGTGAGACCCTAGGGGAGATCGCAGGTGCAGAAGGGGAATCACACCTGCGAAGCCGCAGGTGCGAGTAAGTGATCGCAGGTGCAAGAATCACTGGACAGAAGGTATAAAAACCAGCCTTCGCGAATTTTAGCCATCTTTCTCAATATTTCATCCGGGTTTGAAGTCCTTGAAGGGTTTTGAAGAGGGAATTCGATAGTTCTTCACCAAGGTAAGGTCTTTGGACTGTAAACTCGTTTACATGTGATTAAAGGTCGGAATTATGGTGAAAATTAAGGAAAAGTCAGTGTAAATTTGGGTGATTAGGGCTTGAGATTTAGAATATTTGAATTGGTGATTTGAGGGGTCATTTGGACTCCGAATTTAGTGTTCTTTATATGTACGGACTCGTGTGATGACGAAGAACAGTTTGGTATAAAAGTTTCTGGATTTTGGGACGTGGGCCCCGGGGTCGGGTTTTGACCGGTTTCGGATTTTTGGGTGAATTTTGATATTTTCAGTTGGTAATTGTTCCTTAAGCATATATTGATGATAAAAATCTGAACTTGGTAGATTTGAAGCTTTCGTAAGTTGATACGAGAGGAAAGCGTGTTGTGGAATAGCATCCGGGCTAGTTTGGAGGTAAGCAATGTCTTGNGTTTTGACACTCAAAGTATTTTGAAACTATTTCTTGAAAATGAAACACTGTTTTGGGTCGAGAACCCGGTATATTTATGGCCTGAAGGGCAAATTGAGAGTGTTTGACTGAGTGAGGCTGGGGACCTATATTGTGAGGATGCTATGATATGAGTGAGGCTGCGGCCTATATTGTGAGTGATTTATGCCGTGAGGCGGCTTGATATATATTGCGCTTGGGCTGTAGGAGCCTCTCCGGAGTCTGTATACACACCCAGTGAGCGCCGGTACCGATTGAGTGATAATTAATGCCTGATGGGCTAATGTTATAGAGTGACTGTGAGGATGCCTGATGGGCTAATGTTACCGAGTAATGGTGAGAATGCCTGATGGGCTAATGTTACAGAGTGACTGTGAGGATGCCTGATGGGCTAATATTACCGAGTGATGGTGAGGATGCCTGATGGGCTATGGTTACAGGAAATGATTTGGCCCGAGGGGCAGATTTATGATGATTTTACTAAAGTTTTCGAACTATGATTTACTTCGTTTTCAAACTGGCTTTTACTGAGAATTTTACTGAGATACACTGATATTACACTTGTTTCAAAGGATTTCTGGAAACTGATTTCGAACTTATGTATTTGATGAATACTACATGGTTACTTGGTGTTTACTGGTTTTGCGAATTGTGTATCTGTCTAGTGTGCTTTATATTCTCAGACTATGATTTCTTTTCATTACTACTGAGTTGGCGTACTCATCATTACTCCATGTGCCCTGTGCACAGATCCAGGTACTAGATCGCAGTAGTACTTGTTCAGTTGATAGTAGCAGTACACTGGATTTGAGGTAGCTGCCAGCGTCCACAGCTTCTCCACTTCCCCTCCTACTTAGTCCTAGTTTTGGATTCTGAGATATATTATATTTAGCAGAGTTAGTTTTATTTTCTGTTAGATGCTCATGACTATTGACTCCAGTTCTGGGAGGTTGTTTAGAGTTGTTAGTTCATTATTGGGGGCGCTAGACTTATATAATTAAATTCTTTGCTATGACCGTTGTTATTTGCTATATTATGAACTATTAAAATAAGAGTAATTGCGTAGTAAGGTGATGGTTGGCTAGCCTAGTTCCACGATAGGCGCCATCACGGCCTGTTAGGGTTTGGGGTCGTGACAAATACTCCCTCAATTATCCCCAAATGCACCATATTAGAAATACTTACCCTAAAGTTTCTGCGAATTTAAAGTCATTACCTTCACTTTCCTGATAGTGATGGATAGAATCCATGATAATGCAAATACACCACAAGTCTTGACACCTTCCCCATAAATCTCAGTTCTATCCCTTCTCACACCTTGAAGATCCTCGATCGCTACATATAACCTTGAATCCGTCTGAACCATTCTCGAATGTCATTTACTCTACGCAATTTCAATTACACTAACCAAGTAAACAGAACGACCTGACCTCACTTGAAATCCACATACTAGGACTGTAATCCACACCTTTGAAGCAACAATAAAACTCCTACACTGTACACACTACCCTTTCAAGTACAACTCAATGATTCAATAAATTCCATTATCCGTAAGGTACATTACAACCTGTATCGAAGAATTTCCCGTTACTCGAGCCATTCCCAAACTCCACCTCTGCAGGGAAATAACTGATTCACCAACATACCTCGAACCGAAACCAATACAACACATAATCGTGTAATCAACTTATCAATAACGAACTCCCCCACTTGGCTCAAAGCCAAGGATCAAGACAAACAATAACTCATGATGCCCACACATTATCACTGCCACCATATTGTGGTGGGATTAAACTAAATCCTTCATACGCTCCTATGACCCAGACCATCTAACCCTCAACCCATATGCAAATCTCGCATTCACCATTGTAATGATCATGCCAACTCCCACAAGCAAGCTAAACTCAAATTACAACATACATCATCTACTGGTAGAAAAGAACTAGCTATAGATAAACATAAGGGTCACACACCTCAAGACAACCCGCAGGAGATACCCCTACCTGCTTAATCTCAAAATGTTATCTACCTATACACTTCTGAAAATCATAGCCCTCACGCAATTAGTATACCTTCCTACATTAAAACACAACCACTACCTGCCCCCAAGATATCCCATTTAGCGGTATAAGAACCTGAAGCTGATGGCAATACTAACACTGGAGCCGAGGTCAAGAAAATCTTGAGCTTCTGGAAGCTCTACTCACACTCGTCTGACCACATAGATACCTTCACTGGACACCACGTGTCCCAAGAATGCTACTGAACTGAGCCAAAAATTCACACTTAGAGAACTTCGCACAAGATTCTCCTCTCTATATCCTTGTAATACCATCATCAAATGCCGAGTATGCTATCCCTGGCTACGAGAGTACGGCAGGATGCCATCAATAAATACAATAACAAAGGAGTTATAACACGACTGAATACACCGACAATCAAATACATAGATGCTGCTGGGGCATTGGTCAGCTCAAAATACATCACAGGAACTTAGAACATAACAGGAAAACCCACTTCACTCCACAACTAAACTACACGAGATTTCCTTCAATACTCATAACTCGAAGCCATATTCTAACTCAATACAGAAGTCAAATAATCAATGGTTCTTGCCACATCTTCCCCCAATTCATTTTGGTCACAATCAAACAACCTGAATACATCTAACTATCCGATCACACTCACCATGTAGTCATCTAGTCACAAAGTTCCATCAATAAGGACAAAAACGGACATATAAGTCCCTCAATACATGTGCTCACCCAAATGAAATATCAACACTCAAGCCACAGACAAAATCCGGCCTCAAGTCCCTCCGACTGGCCCATTATTAACATGTTAAAAATCACATCTCACCCATGGAAGTCACAAGCCAATAACGCACAACTGATACTAAGCGCTCGCGTGCGCATCCGAATACATGAAGGGAATTCAAGGAGTTACGCTTTTTGGATGAATAAAATGGATTCGCACGACAAGAATTCAAGAATGTGGAATGTTTCCTAAGGGTTTGCAGCCTCTCGAAGATAAGTACAGACGTCTCCATACCGATCCGCAAGACTCTACTAAACCTGCTCATGACCATTGAGTCCTATGTAACCTAGAGCTCTGATACCAACTTGTCACGACCCCAATCCCGACCGGTCGTGATGGCGCTATCGTGGAACAAGGCTAGCCAACCATCACATAACTACCCATTTGTTTACATTATAATATTGCAAAAATTAATAACAAGCAGTAAGCAATATAAAACCATTTATTTAAGTCTTTACGCCCCATTAATAATCTAACAGTCTAAACAAAACCTCCCGAGACTAGAGTCAATAGTCATGAGCATCTAAGAATAAATAAATCTAACTCATCTAAAACTATAATATATGTCTCTAAATCAAATTCTAAAACTAAATAAGGAAGGGAAGTGGAGAAGCTGTGGACGCTGGACAGCTACCTCGAAATCCCGTAACAGCTGCTAACAAACTGAGACAGCTACTGCTCCAGACCGTCACCTGAATCTGTGAACAGAGGCACGGGGAGTCTTTATAAGTACGCCAACTCAGTAGTAATAAAAATAAATCACAGCCTGAGAACTATAAAACACACAGTACAGATACACAATTTCATAAAACCAGTAAAACACCAAGTCACCATGTAGTATTCATCAAATACATAAGTTCCAAATCAGTTTCTAGAAATCCTTTGAAACAAGTGTAATATCAGTATATCTCAGTAAAATGCTCAGTAAAAACCAGTTTGAAAATGAAGTAAATCATAGTTCGGAAACTTAGTAAAATCATCATAAATCTTCCCCACGGGCCAAAATCATTTCTCGTAACAGTTGCCCCTCAGGCATTCTCTCAATCACTCAGTAACAGCCCCACGGGCAATAATCATCACTCAGTATCAATCATCACTCGATAGGTACCTGCGCTAACTGGGGGTGAGTAAGACTCCGGAGGGGCTCCTACAGCCTAAGCGCTATAACAACATAAGGCCTAAAAGCCTCCTCACAGTATAGGTCTGAAAGACTCCCTCATATAAGGCCTGAAAGCCTCCTCACAATATAGGCCTGAAAGCCTACCTCAAATATGGCCTGAAAGCCTCCTCACAATATAGGCTTGAAAGCCTCCTCACAATATAGGCATGAAAGCCTCCCTCATATAAGGACTGAAAGCCTCCTCACAATATAGGCCTGAAAGCCTCACTCAGTCAGACACTCTCAATTTGCCCTTAGGTCATAAACATAAGGGGTTCTCGACCCAAAACCGTGTTTCATTTTTCAATAAATAGTATCAAAATACTCTGAGTGTCAAAACAATTTATCAGGGAAGGACTGAGTGAAAAATCATAACATATCAGAGAGGAAAATATAGTAAACACAACCCCCAAGGGGAAAACAGATCGGCACTAGGCCCCAAACACGGCTTACAACCCAAATCATATCACAATAAAATAATACTAGTTAAGCATGGGCTTAAAAGCCGGTTTAGCAACTCAATAGTCACCTAAATAGGAAATATGTTTCCAAATTTTCAACCTTTTCATTTCAAAACCCGTGAAAGGGTGCGTAGTCCGGGGTTTCATACCCTCAGGACAAGATTTAAAGTCATAACTTACCTCAAAACTAGCCTGGAAACTATTTCGCAATACGCTTTCCTCTCGAATTCACCTCCGAATGCTCCAAATCTGCCAACTTCAAATTTTTATCATCAATTTATGCTTAAGGAATAAATTCCGATTGATAAATATCAAATTTGCTTTAAAATCCGAATTCGGTCAAAACCCGACCCCCAGGCCCGCGTTCGAAAACTCAGAAAGTTTTATACCAAAATGTTCTTCGTCATCTCACGAGTCCGTACATATAAATAACGCTAAAATCGGAGCGCGTTTGACCCTTCAAATCAATTCCTAAAGGTCTTTTAAACTCAAGCCCTAATCCCTCAATTTCACGTTGAAATCATCAATCAAATCCCAAAAACAAAGATGGATTCATGAAATATAAGGGAAAAACGAGTAGAGAACACTTACCCCAATCCATATGGTGAAAATCGCTTCCAAAATCGCCCAAATCCGAGCTCCCCAACTCAAGATATAACCGAAAGAACAAACCCTTGTTTTGTATATTTGTTTCTCCAGCTATTCTGCCTCGATTCTCGTGTCAAACAATCCCAAAACTCACTTTTTATGCTTTGAATGGATTCCTTGTGAAATTCTAATTCAACTTAGGCTTTTGAATCACTCAATTTGACCTTATAATGAAGGATATATGTAGATTTTAAGATTTGCAAATAGTGCAGGTTTTTAATACGCCGTCAGGACAAATTCGTAATTAACCTGAAAAATCTGGCAACCTTGGTAAAATGGCCATAAAATCTTCATACGATGTCCAAATTCGACAACTCTTTTTGCTACGGGTCCATAATTACGATAGGGATATAATTCTTCATTCAAAATAGCAATCGGAGCTCATTTGTTCAATATGATATCATTTATGCTTGAAGAAATGACGTCGAAACATAAGAAAAATGAGCACAACGCAGCCCAAACCTATCCGAAACTCACCCGAGCTCCTCGGGACTCCGTACCAACATACTAACAAGTCCCATTACATAACTTGAACTTAGTCGAACCTTCAGAACACCCAAAACAACATCAAATCTACGTTGAATTCAAGCCTAAGAACTTCTAAATCTCCAACTTTCGCCTATTCAAGCCTAATTCAACACCGGACATCACAAAAATTTTTTGAACACACTCCTAAGTCCCAAATCACCTAACGAAGCAATCCGAGCCATAAAATCCGCATTCCGAGGTTGTTTACCAATAAGTCAACTCTCAGTTGACTTTTCCAACTATAAGGCTATTTTTAAAGACTAAATGACTAAATTCTCACTACAACCATTCTGAACCCGAGCCAACCAACTCTAAGACATCATAAACAGTAATACCAACCTATGACAAGGCAATAACATCAATATTAATACAAATTCTATGGAACGACCGATCGGGTCGTTACAGATTGTACTTAAACCTAGGACCATATGGCCAAATTTATTTGGAGGCAAATGACGTATAACTAATTTGTTTGCAGATGCACTTATAAAAGTTAGGTAGCTCCTCACTGGTAATTGTGAACTGGATATTTATTAATAATAAGGTAAAATAGCCATCATTTTGCTGAAACACAGAAAGTTCTAGCATAATATGCAGGATTATGGAGCTCTTGTGTATGAACTTCCAACATATTATGTTGGAACTACAGTACACGAAAAGTTCCAGCATAATATGCGGGATTATATATGCAGCTCCTGCATATAAACGTTTCGCATATTATGTTGGAACTCAGTATCTTATGAAATTCCAACATATTATGATAGAAGTTCATATGTAAAAATTCGAACTCTAACATATTATGTTGTAATATTTTCGATTTTTTAAAGGTATTTTTGTTCAGATTTTATGTTTACATGAAAAGGTGGCTAAATCTCGATTACATTTGAAATTATGGCTATTTTTCAATTATCAGTTGTAAATCTGGCTATTTTTAATTTTTTTTAAAAATTTTCTGATTCAAGGGATTGAGGCAGGAGTTTTTGTTGATAATTAACGTACAATATTGTCACGACCTCAAATCAACTGGCCGTGATGGCGCCTATCGTGATACTAGGCTAGCCAATTTACTAAGTATAACATGCGGGGCTTTTCAATTAATTCAAATAATGCGGTTTATCATAAAAACTTCCCACTTTTAATATTTCACAAGTACGGATAATCAAAGAAAAACATCTAAACAATATCCCAAAACCAGGAGTCAACAATCATGAGCAACTAAATGGAACACAGAATCTGACACGATTTCCTTAATATAATAAGTCTGGGAAAAATGCAAATAGCGACAAAATGAGAAGGAGAAGGGTGGGGCTTCGAACGCCGAGCAGCTACCTCACAGTCTCCGACAAATGCTCCACTGAGAATAAATCAAATCTCACTCGATCCGGACACCAAGATCTGCACACAAGGTGCAGAGAGTAACGTGAGTACACCAACTCAGTAAGTAATAAATATAAATAAAGACTTGAGTTGACGAGCTTTTAAAATCATGCAAATTCATATAATACATATAAGTGGAAATCAATAAAACAATTCAGGAATCTACGTTCCGAAAGTTGATAAAACTCCAGTTTTTCCCTTTCAAAATCTCATATAAAAAATTGGTCAACTTTTATCATTTAGAGGCTAAAATGTAAAAAAGAGTGAAAACAGTAGTTTCATAACAAATAAGCCCCTCGGGCACATTGTAATTCACAAATAAAGCCTCTCGGGCAAGCCTCTCAGTCACTCGTGACTCATCTCTCGTCAATCAACACTCACACTCAGCACTCACGCTCAATAGGCACCATATAATAACTGTTGCAGCATGCAGCCCGAACCATAAATAGTCGACTGCGCTCACTGGGGGTGTACAGAATTCGGAGGGGCTCCTTCATCCAAACGCTATATCGATGCGGCGTGCAGCCCGATCCAATATATATGTCGCTGCGGAATGCAGCCCGATCCAATATATCTCGCTGCGGCGTGCAGCCCGATCCAATATATATTTATATAACGCTGCGGCGTGCAGCCCGATCCATCACTATCCTCACAAATCCGGCTCTCGGCCTCACTCAATCATCACCCTCACAAGCCACTCAGGCAACTCATCACAAATCACGGGGACTCAGCCCAAAATATCTTTCATTTGTTTTGAAAACAGAGTGATAAACAGGAATGAACGGTGAACAATTATAAATCATGACTGAATTTATATTTTCTATCAAAAACAGTGTGAGAATAATAGTAGAAAAACCCTAAGGGTTCGAACAGGTCGGCAAAAGGCCCCAAACATGGCATAATGCCAAAAATACAGTATAAATCTCTAAAATACGGAATATCATATGATTTCAATCAAATACGCGACTTAATAGTCGCTACGAGACCGACCAAGTCACAATCTCTACCGGTGCCCGCCCACACACCCGTCACCTAGAATGTGCGTCACCTCATTTTTCAAAACAATACGAAATACCGGAGTTTCATACCCTCAGGTCCATATTTACCATCATTACTTACTTCAAACCGGATGAAAAAACAACACTGCGATGCCTTTTCCCCTCGACTCGACCTCAACTGTAACGACCCAACCAGTTATTTTGCATATTAGGATCTCGTTTACCTGAATGAAACCTTCCTTAGCGGCTATTCGTGCTTTATGACTCGCGGGAGCGGGTGGTTCGAGACTTGGGAAGGATTTGGATGGTTTAGGAACACTTGGTTCCTTAAGGTTGGCCTATTTGGCCAAGTTTGACTTCGATCAACATTTCGAACAACTGACCTCGGAATCGAGTTCTAGTAGTTCCAGTAGCTTTGTATGATGATTTCGGACTTGGGCGTATGTTCGGCTCGGGTTTCTGATGACCCGAGAGCGTTTCGGCGCCCGAAATGGGAATCAGGCCTTCCTTCAATTTGAAATTTGGTTTGGGTCTTGAATTTGTGTTATCGAGGTCCAAAATGCATTCCGTGATCGGGAATAGTTCTGTATAGTCATTTCTGACTTGTCCGTAAAATTTGAAGTCATTCCGAGTAGTATAGGCATGTTCGACGCGATGAGGTGAATTCTAGGATTTCTTAAGTTCTTAATTTGATTCAAGGGGGGTTTTGGAGAGTGATTTTGAGTTTTAGCTATGTTATGAGTGATCCGTAGGCTCTATCAAGTCCGTATAATGATTTGGGACTTGTTGGTATATTTTTACAGGGGCTCGGGTGGACCCAGGGGCCTCCCGAACCCCGCACGAGGCCAAAAACCAGAAAAAACCCATTGCTGGTGCAGTTGCATCTGGTGTGACCACAGGTGCGGTCGCCCAGTCGCAGGTGCGAGACCGCACTTACAGTCAAGGCTTTCGCAGGTGCGACCCTCATCGCAGGCATGACTAATCTTCCGCAGAAGCGGGACCATTGGTGCGGCTCCCGACTCCGCAGGTGCGAGCCTAGGGTCCCAGGCCCTTTTCCGTAGGGGCGATCAATTTCTCGCAGGTGCGAGACCGCACCTGTGGTCCCAAGGCCGCAGTTGCGGAACCCCTGTAGACAGCTTCTTTTAAATGCCCAAAATTTCGGGACTTCTTCATTTTCTTTTCCATCTTCAACCTCCATTAGAGAGCTTTCGAGCTAGGGGAAAGGCTGTCCAAGAATCCTATCATCAAAGGTTAGTAATTCCTCTCTAAATTGCCAATTATACATAGAATTCAACTAGTTTAATTCTCAAAATACCAAAATCATAAAATGGGTTAGAAATTCTAGGGCTTTCGGAATAATTGGTGAATTATCCACTTGAGACCATGAATTCTTGTATAAATCGCATAATTACGATCCTTAGTCTCTGGGTAAGGGATTCCTTCAAGAATTTTCGAAATCCGAATGCGTGGGCCCGGGGTTTTAATTTCGAAAACCTTCAAGAATGCTTAAATTTTGGAATTTCTTGATTAGTTCCCCTTCTTGGGATTGAAACTGACTTGATTATACTATGTTTGGCTAGTTGTGAGACGTCAGGAGCAGTTTCGGAGTTCGGGCGTATCTTTTGATCCGGTCCTTGGTCCGAGGAGTGCTTTTATCGAGGTGAGTCTCCTTTCTAACCTCGTGAGAGGGAAATTGTCCCTCTTGGTAACCTTGATTGCTATGTGATCTTGTTTGGGGGCTACGTACGCACCAAGTGACGAGAGTCCGCACGTAGTGGCTATTACTGCTTCGTTCGGGTCGTTAGGACACATCATGTTCATTGTTTTTCCCTATCGTAGCCTAAATATGACTTGTATTCTTGTGTAATTGGTATTGTTGTCCTTGAACGTGATGATATTTGGCTTGATTTGAGTGTGATAAGAGTGATCACATGATGGGATCGGGCCGTACGCCACGTCAGAGTGAGGATTGATTATATTATGGAATCAGGTCGTACGCCACGGCAGAGTAATGATTGATTATATTATGGGATTGGGTCGTACGCCACGGTAGAGTGATGATTGATTATATTGTGGGATCGGGCCGTACGCCACGGCAGAGTGATGAGAAAGTATATTATGGGATCGGGTCGTACGCCACAGTAGAGTGATGATTGATTATATTGTGGGATCGGGTCGTACGCCACGGCAGAGTGATGAGAAAGTATATTATGGGATCGGGTCGTACGCCACAGTAGAGTGATGATTGATTATATTGTGGGATCGGGTCGTACGCCACGGCAGAGTGATGAGAAAGTATATTATGGGATCGGGCCATATGCCACGGCGAGATTAAGATTTCAGGATGGGATCGGGCCGTACGCCATGGCGAGATTGAGATTTTAGGATGGGATCGGGCCGTACGCAACGGCGGATATCAACCTTAGTGGATTTTGGATTGTTATTTGATGTCTAATATCGATGTACTTGGTTATTTGTCTTTCATGCTTATTTTTTCCCTTACATCTTGTTTACTTTATTACCGTTGGACCTTAGTGAGTATCGAGTCGACTTCTCGTCACTACTTCTTCGATATTAGGCAGGATACTCACTGGGGTACATATTTATGTATGCACTCATGCTGCACTTTCTTTTCTTCTGTACTTGACTGTACAGGTCTGGAGGTTGGTACGTTTGATCATCAGTTCGGTATTAGATACTGACCGGGGTTGGTTATACTTCATGGTGAGCTGCTCTTCCTGGCGATTTCCTGGAAGCACCTTGGAGTTTCTTTTTGTTATTTTTCCGTCTATTTCATTCAGACTATGGGATTGTATATATTTATGTATTCTGGTGTATTCTGATAGTTGCCCGCGACACTCGTGACACTAGTTCCTGGCACACACGTACGTACATTTTGGGTTGTTGGGTTGCATTTTCATCTACATCTTTATCTTTTGACTCACGTATTAGATGTTTTACTTTCATGCCACCGGCAATATCCTGTAAATAAATGTCTAAAACTGGTAAAAGTTGGATTAATCAGTCATATGGGAAAGGTAACTCTTGGTAGAATTTATGTTGGCTTGCCTAACCCCGTTGTTGGGCGCCATCACGGCCCGTGTCGGAAATTGGGTCGTGACAACGTGGTATTAGAGCTCTAGGTTCATGTAAGTTTCACGAGTCTCGGGCAAACCCAGTAGAGTCTTGTGGATCGGTACGGAGACGTCTGTACTCATCTTCAGGAGGCTACAGGATGTTAGGAAACCTCTGCTTGTTCTTACTCTATCGTGCAGTCAATGATTTACTAAATTCATGATTTCTATTCTCTCACAGATGGTGAGGACGCATGCATCTCATGTTCCTGATCCGGGAGAGGGTGCCGCCCTCGCCGCTCGAGGCCCTGGTAGGGGCAGGGGTAGAGCACTTGCCCGTGGTAGGGGACGAGGGGGTCCTAGAGCTATACCGTTCCCGCCACTAGAGGACCCTATATTAGAGGAGCTGGATGAGGTGCCCCCAGCAGATCCGGCACCCGTAGACTTTATGACAGCGTCGGGCTTTCAGGCAGCCATGGGTCGTATGATGAAATTCATGGACACCATGTCCCAGGCTGGTTTATTTCCAGTAGACCCTGTCACTTCACAGGTGGAAGGGGGAGCCCAGACCCCTACTGCCCAGGCCGCAGGTCCGACAGCAGCATTACATCCCACCCCGGGTACACTGCCCGTGGATGATGCCCAGCCTGCAGCAGCAGCACCAGAGCTCAGACCAGTTGTGGGTGGTGACCGGCATAAGATGTTAGACAGATGGACCCGGTTACACCTCCAGTCTTCGGGGGTGAGCGAGGGGAGGATGCCCAGGATTTCATTGATAGGTACAGGGATAGACTGCACAACATGGGGATCCTAGCATCCCATGGAGTGGATTTCACCGCATTCCAGTTAGAGGGTAGAGCTCGCAGGTGGTGGCAGTCTTATATTCTCAGCAGGCCGGTCGATTCTCCTACTGTCACATGGGAGCAGTCCACGCAGATGTTCTTGGACAGATATGTTCCACCCTCCGTGAGGGAAGAGCTGAGGGGTCAGTTTGAGCGGTTGGAGTAGGGGCTGATGTCTGTGACGGGTTATGAGGCCAGATTTTCAGAGCACGCCATGCTCTTATGATATTACCCATCGATGCTGGGAGAGTTTGGAGGTTTGTAGCAGGGTTGCATCCAGGTATTAGGTCCACCATGGCTCGAGAGGTGGAGATGGGTACCCCGTACCAGCTTGTGGTCGAGATAACTCGACGTATTGAGGGGTACCGGATGAGGAGCAGGGAGCAGGGTTAGCAGGTGTCAGCAGGACAAGAGGGCTAGATTTGCAAGTGATTTTAGAGGTGCTCCAGCTAGGGGCAAGGGTCAGTTTGGGGGCAGTCGGCCCAGCAGGGCTCCATATGTGGAACCTCCACCACCTCCCCGAGGTGTCCCAGTTAGGCCCCAGTTCAGTGCCATGCCAAACCGATCCTATCGGCCCCCAGCTATACAGGGCTCTCCCAGTGGTTATCCAAGTCATCAGAGGTCTTTTGATCCTTATTTCAGTGATATGCCTGAGGGCTCTCGTCGCCCTCCGGCCATCCAGGATTCACCTTCAGGGCAGTGAGTAGTAGTGCCAGGGGGTTGCTTCGAGTGTGGGGACCTGGGCCACACATGGAGGTTTTTTCCCAGGTATCGGGGCAAGACGTGCAGCAGAGTCACTAGCCCGTGGTTTCAGCACCAGCAGTTCGACCTCCTAGAGGTGGAGGTCAGGTTGGCAGGGGCCGTCCTAGAGGGGGAGGCTATTCCGGAGAGGGTCAGTCAGCTCCAGGTCGTTCTGGGGAAGCTCAGCCTTCGGGTGTTCCAGCCAGGTTTAATACCTTTCTGTCCAGATCAGATGCAATGGCCTCAGACGCCGTGATCACAGGTATTATCTTAGTATGTGGTAGAGAGGCTTCAGTATTATTTGATCCGGGATCCACTTATTCATATGTTTCAGCCTTGTTTGCTCCTTTTCTGGATGTCTCTAGAGAGTCTTTGGGATCTCCTATTTATGTGTCCACTCCTGTGGGCGACTCTGTAGTGGTAGACCAGGTCTACCGGTCTTGTGTGATTACTTTATGTGGGCTTGACACCAGAGCCGACCTGTTGTTGCTTGATATGGTTGATTTCGAGGTCATTTTGAGCATGGATTGGCTATCTCTTTATCATGTCGTGCTCGATTGTCATTCCAAGTCAGTTACTTTGGACATGCCTGAGTCTCCTAGGTTGGAATGGAAGGGTTCTTCAGTTAGCGCATCCAGCCGGGTTATTTCATTCTTGAAGGCTCGACATATGGTCGAGAAGGGTTGTCTAGCCTATTTGGATTATGTGCGGGACACTACCGCTGGGTCTTCGACGATTGATTCAATGCTTGTTGTTCGAGAGTTTCCAGATGTGTTCCCTTCAGACCTTCCAGGCATGCCTCCAGACCGAGATATAGATTTCTGCATTGATTTGACTCCAGATACTCAGCCTATTTCTATCCCTCCTTATCGTATGGCTCCTAAGCAGCTAAAAGAGTTGAAGGAGCATCTTGAGGAGTTGTTGGCCAAGGGGTTTATCAGGCCAAGTGTGTCGCCGTGGGGTGCTCCAGTCTTATTTGTGAAGAAGAAGGATGGGTCTATGCGGATGTGTATTGACTACCGCCAGTTGAACAAGGTTGCCATTAAGAACAAGTATCCTTTGCCTCACATCGATGATTTGTTTGACCAGTTGCAGGGTGATCGTGTGTTCTCTAAGATTGACTTGAGGTCAGGGTATCATCAGAGAGTTGTGATCCAGACCTTGCGAGAGCGGAAGCTTTATGCTAAGTTCTCTAAGTGTGAGTTTTGGTTGGATTATGTGGAATTTTTGGGGCATGTGGTATCCGGAGAGGGTATCAAGGTTGATCCTCAGAAGATCGAGGCAGTTCAAAGTTGGTCGCGTCCTACTTCAGCTACTGAGATCAGGAGCTTTTTGGGCCTAGCAGGTTATTATCGCCGATATGTGGAGGGTTTCTCTTCTATTGCAGCTCCATTGACTATATTGACTCAGAAGAATGCCCTTTTTCGATCGTCAGACGAGTGTGAGGCGAGCTTTCAGAAGCTCAAGACAGCATTGACCTCAGCACCAGTTCTAGTATTGCCATCCGGTTCTGGGAGGTATACGGTGTATTGAGACGCTTCACGCATTGGATTGGGGTGCATGTTGATACAGGAGGGGAGAGTTATTGCTTATGATTCATGCCAGCTGAAGGTTCATGAGAAGAACTACCATGTGCACGATTTGGAGTTGGCAGCGATTGTTCATGCTCTTAAGATTTGGTGGCACTATTTGTATGGGGTGTCTTGTGAGGTCTACACCGACCATCGCAGCTTGCAACACTTATTTAAACAGAAGGATCTTAATTTGAGGCAGCGCAGATGGCTTGAATTGTTGAAGGATTATGATATTACCATTCTTTATCACCCGGGCAAGGCTAATGTGGTGGCAGATGCGTGGAGCCGGAAGGCTGAGAGTATGGGTAGCTTGGATTATATTGCTGCGTAGGAGAGACCTCTAGCCTTGGACATTCAGTCCCTGGCCAATCGCTTGGTGAGATTAGATCTTTCAGAGCCACGTCGAGTATTGTCACATGTGGTTGCTCAGTCTTCGTTAGTGGGGGAGACTAAGGCCCGACAGTTCTATGATCCGTGCTTGGCAGAGCTTCGGGAAACAGTGGTTCAGGGTAGAGCCAAGGAGGTTACTATTAGCGAGGATGGTGTTCTGCAAATTCAGGGCCGCTTATGTGTTCCTAATGTTGGTGGCCTGAGGGAGAGGATTCTAGAGGAGGCGCACAGTTCTCGATATTCTATTCACCTTGGTGCTACGAATATGTATCGTGATTTGAAGCAGCATCTCTGGTGGAGGCGAATGAAAAAGGACATCGTGGAGTATGTGACTAGGTGCCTCAATTGCCAGCAGGTTAAGTACGAGCATCAGAGGCCAGGAGTCTTACTTCAACAGATGCCCATTCCTGAGTGGAAATGGGAGCGCATATCTATGGACTTCGTGGTTGGATTGCCTCGGACTTCGTGGAAGGCGGACGCAGTTTGGGTCATCGTGGATAGATTCACCAAATCGGCGCATTTCATTCCAGTGGCTACCACATATCCATCTGAGAGGTTGGCACAGATCTACATTCAGGAGATAGTCCGGTTGCATGGTGTGCCGGTGTCCATCATATCAGATCGAGGCCCTCAGTTTACCTCGCACTTCTGGAGAGCATTACATAGTGAGATGGGCACCCAGATAGACCTCAGCACAGCATTTCATCCCCAGACGGATGGTCAGTCAGCGTACAGTTCAGATATTGGAGGACATGCTCAGGGCATGTGTGATTTATTTTGGGGGTCAGTGGAACCAGTTCTTGCCTTTGGCCGAGTTTGCTTACAATAACAGTTAACAGTCCAGCATCGAGATGGCACCATTCGAGGCGTTTTATGGTCAGCGATGTCGTTCCCCTGTTGGGTGGTTTGAGCCCGGCGAGGCTAAGTTATATGGCACCGACCTGGTGAGGGATTCCTTGGAGAGAGTGAAGTTGATTCAGGAGAGACTCTGTACAGTGCAGTCCAGACATAAGAGATACGCAGATCAGAGGGCTCGTGATGTATCATTCATGGAGGGAGATAGAGTCCTGTTGAAGGTTTCGCCTATGAAGGGTATTATGAGGTTTGGGAAGAAGGTCAAGTTGACCCCAAGGTTTATAGGTCCATTTGAGGTATTGAGGCGAGTTGGAGAGGTTGCTTATGAGCTGGCCTTGCCTCCCAGCTTATCCGGAGTTCACCCAGTTTTTCATGTTTCCATGCTTCGGAGAAACCACGTCGACTTCTCTCATGTGGTCGATTTCAGCACTAATCAGTTGGATGAGAGTTTGGGCTACGAGGAGGAGCCAATTGCTATTGTTGATAAACAGGACCGTCAGTTGAGGTCCAAGAGAGTTGCTGCTGTAAAGGTCCAGTGGAGGGGCCAACCAGTTGGGGAGGTGACTTGGGAGTCCGAGGAGGACATGCGGAGAAGATATCCACACTTATTCAGCACCTCAGGTATGATTCTAGACCCGTTCGAGGACGAACGTTTATTTAAGAGGTGGAGAATGTAATAACCCAGCCGGTCGTTTTGTGTATTAGGATCTCGTTTCCCTGAATGAAACCTTCCTTAGCGGCTATTCATGCTTTATCACTCGCGGGAGCGGGAGACTTGGGAAGGATTTGGATGGTTTAGGAACACTTGGTTCCTTAAGGTTGGCCTATTTGGTCAAGTTTGACTTCGGTCAATACTTCAAGCAAACGACCTCGGAATCGAGTTCTATCAGCTCCAGTAGCTCCGTATGATAATTTCGGACTTGGGTGTATGTTCGGCTCGGGTTTCTGATGACCCGAGAGCTTTTCGTTGCCCGAAATGGGAATCAGGGCTTCCTTCAATTTGAAATTTGGTTTGGGTCGTGAATTTGTGCTATCGAGGTCCGAAAAGAATTCTGAGACCGGGAATAGTTCTGTATAGTCATTTATAACTTGTCTGTAAAATTTGAAGTCATTTCGAGTAGTATAGGCCCGTTCGGCGTGATGAGGTGAATTCTAGGATTTCTTAAGTTCTTAATTTGATTCAAGGGGGTTTTGGAGAGTGATTTTGAGTTTTAGCGATGTTATGAGTGATCTGTCGGCTCGAGAAAGTCCTTATAATAATTTGGGACTTGTTGGTATATTTTTACATGGGCTCGGGTGGGCCCAGAGGCCTCCCGAACCCCGCACGAGGCCAAAAACTAGCAAAAAACCATTGCTGGTGCAGTTGCATCTGGTGTGACCGCAGGTGCGTTCGCCCAGTCGCAGGTGTGAGACCGCACCTGTGGTCAAGGCTTTCGCAGGTGCGACCCCCATCGCAGGCGCGACCAATCTTATGCAGGAGCGGGACCGCAGGTGCGGCTCCCGACTCCGCAGGTGCGAGCCTAGGGTCCCAGGCCCTTTTCCGCAGGGGCGATCAATTTCTCGCAGGTGCGAGACCGCACCTACGGTCCAACGGTCGCATGTGCGGAACCCCTGTAGGCAGCCTCCTTTAAATGCCCAATATTTCGAGATTTCTTCATTTTTTTTTCCATCTTCAACCTCTATTAGAGAGCTTTTGAGCTAAGGGAAAGGCTGTCCAAGAATCCTATCATCAAAGGTTAGTAATTCCTCTCTAAATTTCCAATTATACATAGAATTCAACTAGTTTAATTCTCAAAATACCAAAATCATAAAATGGGTTAGAAATTCTAGGGCTTTTGGAATAATTGGTGAATTATCCACTTGAGACCATGAATTCTTGTATAAATCGCATAATTACGATCCTTAGTCTCCGGGTAAGGGATTCCTTCAAGAATTTTTGAAATCCGAATGCGTGGGCCTAGGGTCGAAATTCCGAAAACCTTCAAGAATGCTTAAATTTTGGAATTTCTTGATTAGTTCCCCTTCTTGGGATTGAAATTGACTTGATTATACTATGTTTGGCTATTTGTGAGCCGTCAAGAGTAGTTTCGGAGTTCGGGCGCATATTTTGATCCGGTCCTTGGTCCGAGGAGTGCTTTTATCGAGGTGAGTCTCCTTTTTAACCTCGTGAGAGGGAAATTGTCCCTCTAGGTAACCTTGATTGCTATGAGATCTTGTTTGGGGGCTACGTACGCACCAAGTGACGAGAGTCCGTACGTAGTGGCTAGTACTGCTTCGTCCGGGTAGTTAGGACACAACATGTTCATTGTTTTTCCCTATCGTAGCCTAAATATGACTTGTATTCTTGTGTAATTGGTATTGTTGTCTTTGAACGTGATGATACTTGGCTTGATTTGAGTGTGATAAGAGTGATCACAGGATGGGATCGGGCCGTACGCCACGGCAGAGTGATGATTGATTATATTATGGGATCGGGCCGTACGCCACGGCAGAGTGAGGATTGATTATATTATGGGATCGGGCCGTATGCCACGGCAGAGTGATGATTGATTATATTATGGGATCGGGTCGTACGCCACGGCAGAGTGATGATTTATTATATTATGGGATCGGGCCATACGCCACGGTAGAGTGATGATTGATTATATTGTGGGATCGGGTCGTACGCCGCGGCAGAGTGATAAGAAAGTATATTATGGGATCGGGACGTACGCCACGACGAGATTGAGATTTTAGGATGGGATCGAGCCATACGCCACGGCGAGATTGAGATTTCATGATGGGATCGAGCTGTACGCCACGGCGAGATTGAGATTTCAGGATGGATCGGGCCGTATGCCACGGCGAGATTGAGATTTCAGGATGGGATCGGACCATACGCCACGGCGGATATCAACCTTAGTGGATTTTGGATTGTTATTTGATGTCTAATATCGATGTACTTGGTTATTTGTCTTTCATGCTTATTGTTTCCCTTACATCTTGTTTAATTTATTACCGTTGGACCTTAGTGAGTATCGAGTCGACTTCTCGTCACTACTTCTTCGAGATTAGGCAGGATACTCACTGGGTACATATTTATGTATGCACTCATGTTGCACTTTCTTTTCTTCTGTACTTGACTGTACAGGTCTGGAGGTTGGTACGTTTGATCATCAGTTCGGTGCTAGATACTGACCGGGGTTGGTTATACTTCACGGTGAGCTGCTCTTCCTGGCGATTTCCTGGAAGCACCTTGGAGTTTCCTTTTGTTATTTTCCCATCTATTTCATTCAGACTATGGGATTGTATATATTTATGTATTCGGGTGTATTCTGATAGTTGCTCGTGACATTCGTGACACTAGTTCCTGGCACACACGTGCGTACATTTTGGGTTGTTGGGTTGCATTTTCATCCACATGTTTATCTTTTGACTCACATATCAGATGTTTTACTTTCATGTCACCGGCAATATCCTGTAAATAAATGTCTAAAACTGGTAAAAGTTGGATTAATCAGTCATATGGGAAGGGTAACTCTTGGTAGAATTTATGTTGGCTTGCCTAACCCCGTTGTTGGGCGCCATCACGGACCGTGTGGGAAATTGGGTCGTGACATCAACACGCTCCGAATCTATTCAAAACAGACTCATATCATCAAAAAATGCTAAAGGAACAAAGCCCACATGACTGATTTCGATATGTGGCCAAACCCGACCCCTGGGCCCGCGTTTCAGATTTCGATAGAAATCACAAAACTAGAATCCTTACGCTCTCATGAGTTCATACATACCAAATACATCAAAATCGGACCCCAAATGGCCCCTCAAATCCCCAATTTATACTCTCAAATTTCAAGCCCTCATCTCCCAAATTTCTCCACTAAAACATGATTAAACCATGGAATAATTGCCATAAACACAAGATAAAAGGTCCAAGTAGCTTACCTCACTGAATACACTTAATTCCCCCTTGAAATCCCAGCTCTAAGCTCCAAAATCCGTCAAAAATGGTGAAGAAATGAGTGAAAATTTGCGAAGGCAACCTTATATAGGTTCTGCCCAGCACTCTCGCACCTGCGACCCCATGCCACGCACCTACGGAAAATCCCTCGCAGGTGAGGGTTCTCACTTAAATCCAAATTCTTCATCTGCGGTCTTCTACACGCACATGTGGGCCCGCAGGTGCGAGCCAACCTCCGCAATTGCACTCCCAGGATAGGCTCCCTACTTCCGCATCTGCGCAAAATCTTCCGCACCTGCGGCTCCCCGTCCGCAGGTGCGGCCACACCGGAAGGCCTGCACCAGCAGTCAATTTGCTGCATTTATCCAACTTCCAACCTTCCAAAAATCATCCGAAATCAATCCCAAGCCCCTCGGGGCCTCAACCAAGAGTACCAAAAGGTCATATATCAATATTCCAACTTAGTCGAACCTTCGGAACACTCAAAATGACATCAAAACACCAAATCAAATAAAAAATTCAAGCCTAAGGATTTCTTTCCAAAATTCTCCAATGATGCTGAAACTACCCAAACCACGTCCGAATGACCTAAAAATTTGTGCACACATCCCAAGTGACACTACAAACCTGCTCCAACTTTCAGAATTTCATTCCGACCCAGATAGCTAATTTTCCACTGCCGACGGAAAATCGCCAAAAATCTAATTTTGCCAATTCAATCCTAATTCTACTCCGGATCTCCGAATAACATTCCAAACACACTCCTAAGTCCCAAATAATCTAATGAAGCTATCTGAGCCACAATTATCATATTCCGAGATCATCTTCGTATAAGTCAATTTCCGGTTGACTTTTCCAACTAAATCACCAATTTAAGAGACTAAGTGTCTCATCTCTCTCCACAACCACTCTGAACCCGGTCCAATCAACCCAACATAACACAAAAGAGCTGAACAAAACAAGAATGAAGTAGGAATGGGAAAGACGGGGCTAAATTCTCGGAACGACCGGCCGGGTCGTTACAAATATACTCTTGTGAAATATCTAAATATAGAATGAGCCACAATACTTTTTGATAAGCATTTCTATCAAGTCTTTATCTAAATAATTCACACAAGTCTATACTTGTGTTAGTATATGTCATAATCCTCTTTCATTTTGAGTCGTGAGATTGGATCTTTCTGAGCCTTGCCGGGTATTGGCTCGTGTGGTTTCATGGTCTTCCTTATTTGATCGTATCAGGGAGAAGAAGTATGATGATCCTCATTTACTTGTCCTCAGGGACACGGTCCAGCACGGTGATGCCAGAG
>MDKJ01198247.1:0-24629 GCA_005239525.1 Nicotiana knightiana | reverse complement strand
ACCTGACTACAGTATCACGCTTGAAGATACTGGTTCCACCCCATCTCAATCAAATTCTTCCACGCCATCTCAGTCGCATCCCACCACCCCTAAAAACAACTTTGTTCCATCTCCTCCAATCACTCCCATTGTACAACCAAGCCCCAATTCAGAACCTAGGAGAAGGCGTGTGAAAATGCTCGCCAGAAAGACTGTGGCCTTTGGCTCTCTAGCTAGGAAATTGAACGCAAAGCTTCAAGCTAGCCAGGCCCAAGAATTTGAGAACTCCAATGACTCTTTCAAGTCCTCCACCGAGGGGGAAGAACTTGGTTCTTCTGACTCTGAATAGGTAACATCTAAAATTGAGTTTGAGCCAGTCACTTCTGAAAATAGGTTTGTTTTAATTGAGTCTGTAGTGGATGTGGAGATTCCTGACAGGAGAAGAAGAGGTGGTAAAAATAACTTTGAGAGTGAGGGAGAAGGAAGTACTGTGAGGGGAACAGGGGAAGGAGGCACTCCATTGGCAATTTGTGGGACTGTCCCAGTGGTTGTTGAAGAAGGTTCCAAGGATTTAGGGGGAAGTAATTCTAGAGAGGCTGCAGAGGGGCTGGAAAATCTTCAACGTGCAACCAATGAACCTGGTTCATCCATTGAAGAAACTTTGGCTGATCTTATGAGAAAATTAGGGGAGAGCTATAAACCCAAAAAGAAGAAGACACCCAAGACCAAGAAAGCTGCTCCTCCAGTGGAAAGCAAGAAGAGAAAAGCCACTCCCTCTGTTGATGCTTCCATTCTTAGAGGTCGCACTACAAGGAGTGCAATTAGGCAGAGCGAAGAGGAGTTGCAGAAAGCTTTGAGGGAGAGTAGGAGAAAGAAAGCTGAAAAGGGGAAGGCAAAAGTGTATGAGCCCGCAGAGGATGTTGATGTTGAGGAGATGAACCTGGTCCATCAAGAGGAACAAATGGCACAAGTTGATATTGATACACCCAAACCAAAGAAGGCCAAGACTTCTTCCAAGAAGTCAGCATCTGTTTCTGCTACGCCCTCGACTGTTGCTAGGAGGACTAGGTCCACAAAGAAATCAAAGAAGGCTCAGGTTGATGATGATGAGTGGAGTGGTGACGAAGCAGAGGAGTCTGGTGGAGAGACAGAAAAATTGATAAAATTTGGGAAGCGCATGATACTGAAGGGAAGGTTGCTGAATGATCTTGAAGAATCCGGCATGATTTACCTTGTGGACACTCTGGACGTATAGGGCTGGAAGGACATGGTCCTTCAACTAGAAGGCAAGCTGGCCAAGAGTGAGATTGTCGAGTTCATGGAAAATGCAGAAGTCAAGGATGGCAGGGTATCCAGTCATGTAAAAGGGGTTAAGATCTCCTTTGATGACAAGGAGCTGGGTGAGATTCTTGGGATTCCCGCTGAGGTATATGATGATTATACAAGGCAGAGGTGGACCAGCTTGGATGGCCTTCCTTCTGCACTGCAAATCACCAGGAGGTTCAGTGATAATGCTGAAGAAATAGAACCAAGGGTTGTGTTCAAAAGCGAGATGACACCTCAACACAAAGTGGTTTTTGAGTTTGTCAATAAATGCATAATGACCAGGCAATAGAGGAGGCACATAGCTAACTATATGGATTTAACTCTCATGGAGTGCCTGGACAGTGGAAGGCAAATCAACTGGCCCTCTTTCATTATTCAGTTGCTGGACAGGGTGGTAAATGACTCCAAGGCTCATGATATCCCATATAGGTTCACCCTAACGACCGTGCTGGCTCACTTCAAAGTGCCCGTGAAGAAAGCAGAAATGGCCACTATCAAGGACCATTTTGGGAAGAACACGCTTCTGACATGCGACTATGATGTGAATGTTCCTGACGATGAACCTGGTTCATCAAGGAATACACCTGTGAATAGCAAGGTCAGGGCGCTTGTGCATGAAGGTGGGGTTAAGGATGTTGAAATCCTTCACTTGAAGACCCGTCTTACAGAGGTTGAGGCTGAGCGGGATGCTCTCAGATCTGAACTGGCACATGAAAAGGAGAAGAATGCGGGAATTCTTCAACAAATTCTCTCTCTTCTCCAAGCAAAGAACCCAACCTCCACCCCTTCCCAGTCTTAGGTGTCCAGTGCCGTCCTTCACCCCTCTATGACCCAGTTCGGGATTTTCTTTTGCTATCTTCTGCTCATGACTGTAATTGATTTTATTTATTTTTGTGTTTAGTGCCTGAACTATACTCTTATAAATGAACTGTGTTGTTTTTTCTCTTACCCATTTTGTCTCACTTTCCTTGATAGTTTATATTCTTGGTTTACTATTGATGATTAATTCATGTTTGCACTTTCAGTTGCCTCAGCGGCTATGAGTAATTGTTATAAATCTGGTAATTCTAACACTTTGCAACTTTTTTATGATGCCAAAAGGGGGAAGATGTGGATATTTTGAAAATTGTGATATTTATAACCTAATGAACCTGGTTCTTTATGATAAATGCTTAATACTATAAAAAATGTCAATGTTGGATTAAAGTGATTACAGGCCTAAGCCCAGAATTTGTTATCATCAAAAAGGGGGAATTTGTTGGATCAAGAAGCTGAATGGTTTTGAAGATTGACAAATGAACTCATAGTTGAACCAGGTCCATCACTGGAGACATAAACATGCAAAGTTAATGGCACGTGAGGTGATCACAAACAGGAGATAAGCACAATCAGTGATCTGAAGATATATCTCCTGATCGAAAAGGTTGCAAATTGATAGGGAGATGGACTCCTTATTCAGTAAGGATAGAATCAAGATAGAAGAGGATCTAGGGAGTTGAGATCAACTAGAACTCTTCCACCAAGGAAGAGTTGCATCCGAATTGGAAGAGCTGCATCTGAATTCTAGTATATATTCTTTCTACTAATCCTATATATTGTCAAGTGTTCTTATTGAACAGGGGCGCACAAACATAGAAGCAAAACAAGAATTGAGAACAAAATTACCAAGTAATTTTGTAAGCAGTTCGTGTGAGAATTTCCTGTGCGACTCTGAAGCTACTTGAACCAGCTAAAAGAACCAGTTCCATCTGTTATCTTTTAGTCTAGTTTATTTGTAGTAGGTGATTACAAAGTGTATCTTTCAGCTTTATCTAGAAGCAATTGTAATAGGTACTGAGTATTCAAGTTAGAGTTAACTTGAAGCTTGTCGCAAATAGCTAGAGGCTAGTTTGCCACAAGGGGATTAGAGTTAGTCCTTAGGTTTACAAAAGAGTTTATTTTGTAAATGTTGTTTGGCTCATTGATTTAGTGAAGAGTTTGGGAAAATCCTACTGGGAAGTAGGTCGTGGTTTTTTCACCTTTTGAGCCAGGTGTTTTTCACGTAAAATTATTGTGTTCCTTTATTTTCTGCAATTATTATTCCGCAAACTGTAGGAGTTGGAACACATAGAAGAACCTGGTCCGTCTATAACTACTGCATGCGAAAATTGGTCACCACACAAATCACTCCCCTCTTATGTGGTATTGACATAGATAAATAACAAGTTTACTAATGATTTTATTATTTGACATGACCAGTTGGGCCATCCCAGTAATAATATGATGCGAAAAATAATTGAGAATTCACATGGTCATTCATTGAAGAATCAGAAGATTCTTCAAACTAAAGAATTCTCTTGTGCTGCATGTTCTCAAGGAAAACTGATTATTATACCATCAGTAATTAAAGTTGGAGTTGAATCTCCTGCATTTTTGAAACGTATATAGGGTGATATATGTGGGCCCATTCACCCTCCATGTGGACCATTCAGATATTATATTATTTTGATAGATGCATCTACAATATGGTCACATGTGTGCTTGTTATCAACCCGCAATTTGGCTTTTGCGAGGTTACTAGCTCAATTAGTAAGATTAAGAGAACAGTTTCCAGATTATACAATTAAGACACTTCGTCTTGGTAATGCTGGTGAATTTACTTCCTAGGACTTTAATGATTATTGAATATCAACTGGGATGACAATTGAGCATCCAGTTGCTCATGTTCATACTCAAAATGATCTAGCGGAATCATTGATCAAACGCCTCCAATTAATTGGTAGACCAATGCTTATGAGAACAAAACTTCCCATTTCAGCATGGGCCATGCTATTTTGCATGCAGTAGCTCTTGTGCGGATCAGACCTACAAGTTATCATAAAGTCTCCCCAATACAATTGGCTTTTGGTCAGGAGCCAAATATTTCCTTTCTTAGAATATTTGGATGTGCAATATATGTTCCAATTGCTCCACCACAACACAAAAATATGGGACCTCAAAGAAGATTGGGATATATGTTGGGTATGAATCTCTTTCTATTATAAAATATTTGGAACCTATGGCTGGAGATTTATTTACGGCAAGATTTGTTGATTGCCATTTTGATGAATCAGTATACCCAATATTAGGGGAAGAAAATAAGCAATTGCAAAATGAGATAGATTGGAATGCATTTTCACTATCTCATTTAGATCCCCAAACAAAGCAGTGTGAACACGAGGTTCAAAAAATAATTTATTTGCAAAATATTGAAAATCAACTGCCAGATGCATTCACTAACCTACCAAGGGTGACTAAGTCACATATTCTAGCTGTTAATGCTCCTATTCGAATTGATGTCCCGGTTGGACAATCTATAAATACAAATGAGTCTAAGCCACGCTTGAACGTGGTAAACCAATTGCTTCCAAAGATAAAAATCCTCGAAAGCGAAAAGGAGCAAATGGTCTAGGAGATCATAATATGGAGGCAATTGATCAAAAAGATCCCCGTGACATAACAAATGATAAGACCTCAGAGGAGGTCTAGGTACCTGAAAATAAAAAAAATGAAGAGATCTAAATAAGTTATGTCTCTACAGGAAAAGGGTGGAACCGAAATAATATTATTATGGACAACATTTTTGCCTATAATGTTGTTGTTGAGATAATGCAACAAGATGATGATCTTTAACCAAGATCTGTCGATGAATGTAGACAAATAAATGATTGGCCAAAATGAAAAGACGTTATCCAGGCAAAATTAGCATCACTTGAAAAACGTGAAGTATTCGAACGTATAGTCCGAACACCTGAAGGAATAAAACCATTGGGATACAAATAGGGTTTTGTGAGAAAATGAAATGATAAAAATGAAGTCGTTAGATATAAAGCACGACTTGTGGCGCAAGAATTTTCGCAAAGACCTGGAATTAATTATATGGAGACATATACTCATGTGGTGGATGCAATCACTTTCAGGTATCTTATAAATTTGGCAGTCCATGAAAAACTTGATATGCGTCTGATGGACGCTGTCACAACCTACTTGTATGGCACATTAGATAACGGAATTTATATGAAAATCCCTGAAGGGCTTAAAGTTCCTGAAACTAATAAAAGTTTTCGGGAAACTTGTTCAATAAAGCTTCAAAAATCCTTATATGGATTGAAACAATCAGGGCGAATATTGTATAATCTCCTAAGTGAGTATTTGCTGAAGAAAGGATATAAGAATGATCCAATTTGTCCTTGTGTATTTATAAGAAGGTCTGGATCTGAATTTGTTATAATCGCTCTGTATGTTGATGATCTAAATATCATTGGAACTCCTGGGGAACTTCCAAAA
Source organism: Nicotiana knightiana (assembly GCA_005239525.1). Classification (NCBI taxonomy): domain Eukaryota; kingdom Viridiplantae; phylum Streptophyta; class Magnoliopsida; order Solanales; family Solanaceae; genus Nicotiana; species Nicotiana knightiana. The sequence continues at coordinate 19,019 of MDKJ01198247.1, read as the reverse complement.
GCAGTAGACTGTTTGAAGAAAGAGTTGAAATGAAAGATCTTGGAAAGATAAAATTTTGTCTTGGTCTACAAATTGAGCACATGAAAGATGTAATTTTTGTCCATCAATCAACTTATGCCGAAAAAATCCTAAAGCGTTTTATATGGATAAAGCATATCCATTGAGTACCCCGATGGTTGTGAGATTACTTGATATAAATAAAGATCCATTTAGACCTCATGAAAATGATGTAGAGCTTCTTGGTGATGAAACTCCATATCTTAGTGCAATTGGGGCACTAATGTATCTTGCAAATAATACTCGACCAAATATAATTTTTGCAGTAAGTTTATTAGCAAGATTTAGTTCCTTTCCAACAACAAGACACTGGATGGTGTTAAGCATATTTTTAGATACCTCCGAGGGACTATTGATATGGGATTATTTTATTCTTATGAATCCGATTCACAGTTGATTGGTTATGCAGATGCAGATTATTTGTCTGACCCGCATAAAACCCGATCTCAAAAAGGCTCTCTATTTACTTGTGGGGGTACAACTATTTCATGGCGTTCAACAAAACAAACTTTAGCTTCTAGTCATGTAGAGATAATAACTATTCATGAAGCTAGTTGAGAATGTGTATGGTTGAGATCAGTGACCCAACATATCAACAACTGTGTGGTCTTTATTTAAAAATGAAGATTCCAACGATATTGTATGAAGACAATGTTGCTTTCATAGCTCAACTTAAAGGAGGATATATCAAAGGAGACATAACAAAGCATATTTCACCAAAGTTCTTTTTCACACACGATCTTCAGCAAAATGGTGAGATAGATGTTCAACAAATCCGTTCAAGTGACAATCTAACAGATTTATTCACTAAGGCATTGTCAATAACAACATTTGAGAAGCTGAGACATAATATTGGAATACGTCGTCTCCGAGATATCAAATAAAGCTTTCATCAGGGGGAGTATAATACACGCTGTACTCTTTTTCCCTTAACCAAGGTTTTGTCCCAACTGAGTTTCCCTAGTAAGGGTTTTAATGAGGCAACACTCAATTCTTATTACAAGATATATATACTCTTTTTCTTTCACTAGGCTTTTTCCCACTGGGTTTTACTAATAAGGTTTTAACGAGACACATTATCTTTTAAATGGACATTCAAGGGGGAATATTATAAATGAAATGGATGCATGTGAGTGAGATGAATGCATTTGTATGTCCATTTGACGTACTTTTTATTCATGTACTCAATTAAGAAGTACATTCACTTATAACCTTTGAATGTACCTTTATAAATAAGGAACTTTTGACCCTATGAAAAACATACCAAGAAAAGAAATAACAAAATTTTTCTCCCTCATATTTATTTTGTCTCAATTCGTATATTGTTGTATTTTGCTCTCATTTCTTAATAGTTTAATCATTTAATATTTGAAATCTAAATATAATATTTTAATATTTAAATGTGTATTCAAATATAAATATTTAATCTTTTTAAAAATAAAATCGCTGCTATAATTTATGGCTCAAAAGCGAGAAGAAACCCAACACCGGCTGAAGCCGAGCCAATTGACTTTACTTTCCGCAGATTTATGTAAGACAAAAGGACAAACAATAAATCCAACAAATGGGGCCAATTTTTCTATTTTCAAGGGTTATAATTCCCCTATCTAACAGAAACATTTATGATTTCTCCTTTTTCTTTTTTTCTTTTCTAATTTTTCAAGTTATTATAATTAATGTTTTTGAAGGGAAGTCTTAGAGTAAAGGTAAAATTATCTTTATATGATTTATTGATCACGTTTTCAAGTCGTAAAATCAGTCACAATAGGATAGACAGCTTACATCACACCCATTCCTTCACCAAATTCTGCATATACCTGAGATGCTTCATTCACGGGGCTCCTTTTTTTGTTTATTTATTATTATTATGAATGTTTTTGTCTATTTTGTCTATATATTCTTTTCACATTTTGGCACCTTCCAGAAAGGATGGATCCGGATCTATTAGGGTATATGCCAAAAATAGCATAATCCTTCAATTCATGTCTTCCTTTTCTTTTTTATGTTTGGAACATTTCAAAGCCAAACAATGCTAAATTAAATAAGGTCCAAAACAAAATGGTTTAAATATTTTATTTGCTTAAAAAGAAATTATGTATTACTATATAATATAATAGCTGATATTACATTTGCATTCACACAAAATCCCTGAATATTATTGGCATCAGTGGTTTGAGTCTGAGGTACACAAAATTGTTACTGAGCTTGGAGAGTATATATATATAAAAATTACGTTACGCAAGATCCATAAAAAAAAAGGCACTTATTATAAAAAGTTTCTCTATTCCAATGACTAGAACTCAAATTTTTTGATTAAGAGTATATAGTATATTATCGTACTAGCAAACTATCTGAGCAAAAACTTACCCAACCTTATTATGCTAATGCATCTGCAGTCTTTTTGCTAATACATCTACATCACACTCCTCGAGGGCGGCCTTTACCTGGACTTTACGTTGACTCACAGTACCTTGTGCACTCGGCTGCTCGTTTTATCTGCCGTTTCTTGCTTTGCATCTACACTCATAGGAGTGCGGCCTTTACATGGACCTTACGTGAACGCGGAATGTCTTGTGCAGCCGGCTGCTATCTGCAGTTTTTTTGGCTAATACATCTACATCACACCTCTTAGGATAGGACTCTTATTTGGACCTTGCGTGAACACGGAATACTTTGTACATCGAGCTTCTCATTTTATGTGCATTACTGAGAAACGAGAGAGGAAATTAAATGACATGGATCGAACATAGTATTCTTAAAATGTAACGTATCTATCAGTGAGATATTAATTATGTTAGTTTGAGACTAAGTATTCATTTTGAAAATTCTCTCTCTTTTCTTTAGTCCCCTTTCTTGTTTTTTTTCTTCTATCAAACGATGCAGTCTTTTGTAGATGTTGACTCATGTTTGAGACACCAAATACTTCAAAAGATGCTTTATTTGATTCATATGGATGTGACTCAAAAAAATATCATGAGATAATAAAACACATTCAGATTGTTTTATAAGTTCCAGACAGATGTAAGTCGGAGAACTAAAATGTACAAAGCTTGGATTGTTATATTAACGTAGTGTTTCTATGTTATTAACACAATCAAGACAACAAAAAAACAAAAAAAAATTGGGGAAAAAAGACAAACATATTAGTCAGGCATGGATTTGGCTTCATTATTGATGTAAAAAATAAAGGCATGATATTTTGTAGATTATATTGTAGTAGTATTTAACAAGTAAAGTGAGGATCAACTACACTCAAATGATAATTAATAACCTAATATTTTTTTCTAATAATAACTCCAAAAGCTTTTAAGTATGTAGCTAATTGCAGTTTGACTATGACTAACACGAAACAACAACTTGCCGAAGTGGAGTTACATGGTCCGAAGGCTGAGAGTCCAACTGAATATCCTTCGTCATAAAATTATATAACCTAAATATAATAAAAATAATTGTTTTTAAAAATTTCTTATTAGAAGTTTCGACTCTGCTACACCTTCAGACACCGTATTTATGAAAGCACAACTTGGATTAGATTAATGAAAGTTTATGCTTTATCCATATGGCATTTTTTCAAGTAAAACGTGCACAAACTTAATAGGATGAGATTTGATTAGTAATAGAAAAGAAAGAAACGCCACAAAGCATATTCTTTGAAATGGTTTAATTCCCTTTTGGTTCTGTTTTTATTTTTATTTATTTATTATGAGCTTACCCCACTAGAGAAAGCAAGAAAGAAGCTCCTTAAAGCATATTCTTTGAGGTGATGGTTTTCTTTATCAATTCGGAGGAAAAATTTGCACTTTTAGTCCCTTTAATATCCACAAACCCTAATTTTAGTTCCATGTATTATATTAACTTTGTATTTTTACTAGTTTATTATCCTATATTTAAGTGTAATATAGTTTTAAAATAATCTAAATATACTATATTTACTATATAAAGTAGCTAAGATTGTATGTCTTATTTAATTTAATGTTAAATATTATAACTAAATATCTCACGGCCAAAATTAGAATTTACTGCATAATTAAGGGTTCAAAAGTGTAATTATCCCAATTGGGATATTTGAAGCAAGAATGGACCATAATCTTAGATTATTATTCTATGTTATCATTGAAAATGACATATCTTTCTATGGTTTTCTTCACTTCTCCTTTGATCGCAATCTTCAACAAGGACCTTTCAACTACCAACCGATGATTTCCCAACAGTTAACAAACCTTTTCAATTTGAAAAAACCCAGAGTTTCTTGGAAAGAAAAAAAGATTAGTTGAGTGAATGGTTTTCACGTCGAAAACTTGAGATCGATTTTTCTCGTCAGCATGCTTTTCAGTTTTAATTTATCGTACCAAGCTTGTCTAATGCAGTTTTTATCTCATGTATGGTTTGCGAGCTATTGTACAAGGAGCAAGTTACCTAATGCGCACTCGAAGGATAGGAGCTGCGGATTTCCTCGGGAATTTTTTCAAAAAAATAAAAAAAATTAAGTATTTAGTTAGTACTCTATCCGTTTTAATTTATGTAAATTTATTTGACTGGACACAAATTTAAAAAAAAAAAAGATGCTTATGAACTTGTAGTATAAAATGAGGCACATATATTTTTTGTGGCTATAAATCATTATATAAAAAAAAATTATTTTCAAATATGAAAAAACAATCATTCTTTTTCGCACGAACTAAAACGAGAATATGTTCGCATATATTAAGCCGGAGGAAGTATCATTTTGGTATATTATGCCTCTTAAATTTTAGACTTATTTTTTTTGCAACACCGCTCTTAACAAAACTCATATAAAAGTTTTGACTTTTATAGACTTACAATTATTCTACATTATCGGGTTATTTAAAAGTTAATTATAGATAGTTATCGAGAATAAATAAAATTATTATCCTAAAATATAATGCAACCTTTTACAGCAAGTTAAAATTGCACTCATAATAAAAATTTATTTTGGATATAAGTTAAATTGTTGCCATATATTATTTATCCGTAAAACGGTACAGTTAAATTTATATGTGATTTATAAATAGTGAATCAATTTGATTCTAAAACAATAAATGAATTAGACAAAAACGTAAGACTTAGCTTTGAAATTAAAGTAAAACAACGGACATCTTAGTCCCAAACAGCTTCCGGCGGGAGTAAGGACCATATAAACAAGTAAGAAAGTAAAATATTATTGAGCTTTTGATAAAATATGATGTATGCTTGTCAGAAAATTCATCCTCTTACTATGATGATACAACTCACTATTTATAGTTATGCCTAGGAAACACGGTCATACGATCAAACCTCTCTTCATTGATAATTATGAGGGCCATTAAAGAATGTGTAATGGTGGACAGTGAATGTCATATTTTCTATAACAGATCATATACTTAATGTTATAGAATATTCTTAATTAAATGCTACCGGATGACAGATATTTATTTTGCCTTTATGAATATCATTCTCTCCGATAATAAGCGAGGTCATTGCCTTCGGGTCCGACTGTCTTTTGTCTTCAGCTCCACGTGTCGTTTTCTCACGCAATCAATTAAATATGAACATATTTTATATATATATATATATATAGCACGATGTGAAGATAAACTTATTAAGACCTTGAAAAAGTACAAAGTACATAAAAAGGGCTAATATGTGTGTGATTAATCAAAAAGACGAAAGCGGTTAGCAATTGTATTATTGAGCCATATTGTTGTTATGAAACTATAAATAAGAAGTTGACGAGAATGTTGCTAAGATTGGATAAGCATTCAACTTGCCCTGCAACTTGGTTGAGTTATTTTTATTTATAAAAAAATATTTGATATTTATATTTTCTGAGTGAATAACTCCATCTATTAATTAAGTTTACGTTCTATGCATAGATAAATTCACCTATATAACATGTAATTTCACATATCAAATCTAATACAATAGCTTGAAAATTAGAGTAATAATTTGATATAACTAATTAAATTATTTTGCATAAAAATAATTTATATCGTCAAAATATATAACTTAAACTAAACTAGTTATCCATGATTATTAAACTTAATTAGTACAAATAGAATGGGCTAGTTAATTTTTGCACTGGTAATTGAAAAATAGTCAGCAATTACAAAGTTATTGAAAAATATCACTATTTTATACAGAGATAAAATGTGGACAAAATTATCCTAATTAAAGCACGAAAAATTTCAGCATAATATGTTGGATACTTCCAGCACAATATATAATTCCATCACATTATATTGAAATCTTATATGTAAAAAATTCAAACTCAAGCATATTATGCTGATTTATTGATTTTAAGGGCGTTTTTGTTATGATTTTATTTACATGAAGAAGTGGCTAAATCGCGATTACTTTTGAAACTGTGACTAATTTTCAATTAGCAGTTGTAAATTAAGCTAATTCTGATCCTCCCCCCGGTACAAATAGAATTGTTAGCCAGTTTTTGGAATGATAATTGAAAAATAGTCAGCATTCACAAAGTCATTGAAAAATAGCCACTATTTTATGCAGAGATAAAATCTGGACAAAATTACCTTAACTCAAACACGAAAAGTTCCAGCATAATATGCATTATGGAGCTCATGCGTATGCTTCCATTATATCATGTTGGAACTCCAACACAACTCATAATCACATTATGTTGGAATCTTAATATAAAAAAATTCGAACTCCAGCATATTATGTTGGATCAGATTTTAAGGGTATTTTCGTTCAAATTTTATTTTTACATGAAGAATTGGTTAAATTGCGATTACTTCTGAAACAGTGATAAATTTTTAATTAGCAGTTGTAAATCAACCTATTTCTGATTTTTTCCCCTTAAAACTTACCATGTCTTTGTAACTTGTCTAGAAACTAGAAATTATGCTCCGGAAAAAGAAGATAAATACTAATACTTTCAGGAAAGAAAAAATTACATTGTATAGCCGCTTTCAAAAATAATAGCCGGTAAAATATATATTTTTAAATATTACTATACAATATTTTATATATAATCTATGCATACTTTTTCTATATTTAGCTAGCAGATATAATATCTTAGGCTGACCGGTCAATGTGTAACTTGCCCTTCAAGAAACATGAAATCTGGACTCCAATTGGGCCCCCAAAAAGAATTGGGCTCCAAGAAGAGAGCGACCCAAGCCCAGTGTCTACATATATGGTCTGGATTTTGGAAAATATGGCCTTTCCAACATCTAAAGAAGTTGGATAATGACTAAATGTCTTTGCACAAACTGCTTAAGAGTTGGACAAGTGAAATTCTTTGTTATATTCTCAAGTTCTTGATATTTTAGAATGGAATAATCAAAATATACATAAGAAAATTTTACAATTATGAACTGTTTTGGGCTTGTACGGCCAACTTCAGTTTTTGTAGAAATCACGTCAGGTATCTGTCACGATCCCAAATCCTAACATGCCGTGATGGCGCCTATCGTGAAACTAGGCTAGCCAACCATCACCTTACTACGCAATTACTCTTATTTTAACGGTTCACAATATAGCAAATAACAGCAATCATAACAAAGAATTTAATTATATAAGTCTAACACCCCCAATAATGAACTAACAACTCTAAACAACCTCCCAGAACTGGAGTCAATAGTCATGAGCATCTAACGGAAAATAAAACTGACTCTGCTAAAAATAATATATCTCAGAATCCAAAACTAGGACTAAGTAGGAGAGGAAGTGGAGAAGCTGTGGACGCTGGAAATTACCTCGAATCCCGTGTAATGCTAATATCAACTGAATCGCTACTGCTGCGATCTAGTACCTGGATCTGTGCACAGGGCACATGGAGTAATGATGAGTACGCCAACTCAGTAGTAATGAAAAGAAATCATAGTCTGAGAATATAAAGCACACAAGACTGATACACAATTTCACAAAACCAGTAAACACCAAGTAACCATGTAGTATTCATCAAATACATAAGTTCGAAATCAGTTTCCAGAAATCCTTTGAAACAAGTGTAATATCAGTGTATCTCAGTAAAATTCTCAGTAAAAGCCAGTTTGAAAACGAAGTAAATCATAGTTCGAAAACTTTAAAAAAATCATCATAAATCTACCCCTCGGGCCAAATCATTTCCCGTAACCATTGCCCATCAGGCATCCTCACCATCACTCGGTAATATTAGCCCATCAGGCATCCTCACAGTCACTCTATAACATTAGCCCATCAGGCATCCTCACAGTCACTCTATAACATTAGCCCATCAGGCATTAATCATCACTCCATCGGTATCGGCGCTCACTGGGGGTGTGTACAGACTCCGGAGGGGTTCCTACAGCCCAAGCGCAATATATATCAAGCCGCCTCACGGCATAAATCACTCACAGCATAGGCCCGTAGCCTCACTCAGTCAGATACTCTCAACTTGCCCATCAGGCCATAAATGTACCGGGTTCTCGACCCAAAATCATGTTTCATTTTCCAGAAAATAGTATAAAAATACTCTAAGTGTCAAAACTATTTATCAGGAAAAGACTGAGTGTGAAATCATGACAATCGGTGAGGAAAATATAGTAACACAGCCCCCAATGGGTAAACAAGTCGGCACTAGGCCCCAAACATGGCTTACAACCCAAATCATATCATAATAAGATAATACTAATTAAGCATAAGCTTCGAAATTGGTTTCGCAACTCAATAGTCGCCTAAATAGGGAAGATATTTCCAAAGTTTCAATCTTTCCAGTTCAAAACCCGTGAAAGGATGCATAGTCCGAGGTTTCATACCCTCGGGACATGATTTCAAGACATTACTTACCTCAAAACTAGCCCGGATGCTATTCCGCAACACACTCTCGTATCAACTTCTGAAGGCTCCAAATCTACCAAGTTCAGATTATTATAATCAATATATGCTTAAGGAACAATTTTCAATTGAAAAATATCGAAATTAACCCAAAAATTCGAAACCGGTCAAAACCCGACCCCCAGGACCGCGTCCCGAAACTCAGATATTTTTACAGAAAAAATGTTCTTCATCCTCCTAAAATTCCGTACATATAAAGAACACCAAAATCGGAGTCCGTTTTACCCATCAAATCGACCACTAAAGGTCTCTTATTCTCAAGCCCCAAAATCCCATTGTTCTACTATTTTTCATGAATTAAACGCTGAGATTATGGTCTATAATCGCTCATAAACGAGTTTTAATGATCGAAATACTTACCTCTATGAATAACAAGGATTTCCCTCTTCAAAATCGTCCCCAAAAGCTCTTTTCTGTACAACAATGGTGAAAAATAAGGTTTAAGTCGCGGAAGAGTTTATTTAAATATGCCTAGGTAAATCCTTCATCGCGAACGCAGTACCTCACCGCGAACACATACAACAAAAACTCCAGCTCCCCCATTTACTCCTCGCGAACGCGGTACACCACCGCGAACGCATAGAACAAAAATTCCAGGTTCCCAATTTACTCTTCTCAAACAGCCTCTAGTATAATAGTTATAACTTTTTTCACAAACCTCCAAATGACAAATGGTTTAAATTTTTAGAAACTATACATAAAGGGCTAAGAATTTAATTTTTTCATCAGCTCAAAATTTCTTATAGATTGTGAGATATGAGCCTCCGAAGTCAGACCTGCGCAACAGATATTGTTCTTCTTCGCGAACGCGAGGCACTGTTCGCGAACGCGAAGAGAAAAGTCCCTGATGCCAAATTCTTCTTCGCGAACGCGAAGGTGTCCCCGCGAACGCGAAGAACAACACTATACACCAGCAACAGCCATCTCAAAACAGCCCGAAATGATCCGAAACCACCTCGAAACACACCCGAGGCCCCCGCGACCCAACCAAACTTACCAATACATACCATAACATCATTCAAGCTTAGTTGCACTCTCCAAACACAAAAACTAACATCAAAACACCAAATTTACATCGGATTCAAGCCTAAGAACTTTGAAAATTCTAAAATCCACCAACGATGTCAAAACTATCCAAAGCAACTCCGATTGATCTGAAATTTTGCAGACATATCCAAAATGGTATTACGAACCTGTTCCCACTGTAGAAATTCCATTCCGACCCCGATAGCCTATTTTACACTGCCGACCGGAAATCGCCAAAAACTACTTTCGCCAATTCAAGCCTAATCCTACACCGAACATCACAAAAATATTTCGGACACACTCCTAAGTCCCAAATCACCTAACGAAGCTATTCGAGTTATAAAATTCCTATTCCAGAGTCGTTTACCCATAAGTCAACTCTTAATTGACTTTTTTCTCATTTTAAGGCTATTCTTAAGGACTAAGTGCCTGAATTCTCATTTAACCATTCTGATTTCAAGCCTATCAACTATAACACCTCAATAATGGAACAACCAACCTATGACAGGTCAAATACAGTAATTAAAATGTAGGTTCCACGTAACGACAGACCGGGTCGTTACATTGTCCCCCTCTTAAACAAACGTTCGTCCTCGAACGAGTCTAGAAACATACCCGGTGTCTCAAACAAATGAGGATACTTGCTCTGCATCTCCTGTTCGGTCTCCCAAGTAGCTTCCTCCACTGGCTGAACTCTCCACTGCACCTGCACTAATGTTATATCCTTAGACCTCAACGTTCTGACCTCGCGAGCCAAAATAGCTACTGGCTCCACCTCATATGACATATCACTCTGGAGCTGAACTGTGTTGTAGTCTAACACATGCGACGGGTCACCAACATACTTCCTGAGCATCGACACATGAAAGACCGGATGGAAACTCGACAATCTGGGTGGCAATGCAAGTCTATAAGCCACTTCTCCAACCTTCTGAAGCACCTCAAAAGGACCAATAAACTGTGGACACGAACCTCATAACACCCTTCATGGGTGATACCCAATACCTTGTCACCCTCCATAAAAGACACATCCCGGACCTTCCGGTCCGCATAACTCTTCTGCCGAGACTGTGTCGTGCGAAGTCTCTCCTGAATCAACTTCACCTTCTCCAACGCATCCTGAATCAAATCTGTACCCAATAACTTAGCCTGACCAGACTCGAACCAACCAACCGGAGATCTACACCTCTTACCGTATAAAGCCTTGTACGGGGCCATCTGAATACTGGACTGGTAGCTGTTATTATATGCAAACTCCGCTAGCAGCATAAACTGATCCCATGAACTACCAAAATCGATCACACAAGCCCGTAACATATCCTCCAATATCTGAATAGTCCGTTCCGACTGTCCGTCGGTATGTGGGTGAAATGCGGTTCTCATCTCTACATCAATACCCATGCCTCTCTGTACGGCCCTCCAAAACTGAGAAGTGAACTGTGTACCTCTGTCAGAAATAATAGAAACCGGAACTCCATGCAATCGGACAATCTCCTTAATATAAATACCAACCAACCGCTTTGAAGTATAAGTAGTATTGACAGGAATGAAATGCGTGGACTTGGTCAATCTGTCCACAATGACCCAAATCGCATCAAGACCCTTCGAAGTCCGTGGAAGCCCAACTACAAATTCCATAGTAATCCGCTCCCATTCCCACTCCGGGATAACTAACCTCTGAAGTAATCCACCTAGTCTCTGGTGCTCATACTTGACCTGCTGGCAGTTGAGACACCGTGCTACATACTCAACAATATCTCTCTTCATCCTCCTTCACCAATACTGCTGTCTCAGATCCCGGTACATCTTCGCGGCACCAGGATGAATAAAATACCGCGAACTGTGAGCCTCTACTAATATCAACTCTCGAATACCATCCACATTGGGCACGCAAATACGGCCCTGCATCCTCATAACTCCGTCAGCACCAATAGTCACATCTCTGGCATCACCTTTATGGACCCTGTCCTGGAGAACTAACAAATGTCGGTCATCATACTGCCGTGCCTTAATCTGATAAAATAAAGAAGACCGGGAAGCCATGCTAGCTACCACCCGTGAAGGGTCTGATAAATCCAACCTCACTAACTGGCCCGCTAAGGCCTGAACATCAAGGGCTAAGGGCTGCTCTACTGCTGAAAGGTAAGCTAGACTCCCCAAACTCTCGGCTCTGCGGCTCTGCGGCTCAAGGCATCGGCCACCACATTGGCTTTGCCCGGATGATACAAAATAGTCAAGTCATAATCCTTGAGAAGCTCCAACCATCTACTCTGTCGCAAATTCAAGTCTTTCTGCCTCAGTAGATACTGCAAGCTACGATGATCAGTGTAAATCTCACATTGTACCCCATATAAGTAATGCCGCCAAATCTTTAAGGCATGAACAATGGCAGCTAACTTAAGATCGTGCACTGGGTAATTTTTCTCGTGCACCTTCAGCTGTCTCGATGCGTAGGCAATCACCCTACCGTCCTGCATCAACACTGCTCCCAAGCCAACTCTAGAAGCATCACAATAAACCGTATAAGAACCCGAACCAGTAGGCAACACTAAAACTGGAGCTGTAGTCAATGCTGACTTGAGCTTCTGAAAGCTCTCCTCACATTCATCGGACCATCTGAATAGAACACCCTTCTGTGTCAATCTAGTCAATAGTGAAGCAATAGAAGAGAATCCTTCCACAAAGCAACGGTAGTAACCCGCCAAACCGAGGAAACTCCAAATCTCTGTAGCTGAAGACGGTCTGGATCAACTCTGCACCGCCTCAAACTTCTTCAGATCCACTTGAATACCCTCACTAGACACCACATGCCCCAAGAAAATCACTGAACCAAGTCAAACTCACACTTCGAGAATTTCGCATAAAGCTTCTCCTCTCTCAATCTTTGCAAAACAATTCTCAAGTGTTGAGCATGCTCTTCCTGGATACAAGAATAAACCAAAATGTCATCAATGAACACAATAACGAAAGTATCAAGGTAGGGCTGAAACACGTTGTTCATCAATTGCATAAATGCTGCTGGGGCATTGGTCAACCCAAATGACATAACCAGGAATTCATAGTGACCATATATGGTCCTGAAAGATGTCTTCGGAATGTCAGAATCCTGAATCTTCAACTGGTGGTACCCTGACCTCAAGTCGATCTTAGAGAATACCTTAGCTCCCTGGAGCTGATCAAATAAGTCATCAATACGAGGCAAAGAATACCGATTCTTTACTGTAACCTTATTCAGTTGTCTATAATCAATGCACATTCGCATGGTTCCATCCTTCTTTTTCACAAACAACACCGGCGCACCCCAAGGCGACACACTAGGCCGAATGAACCCCTTATCTAAGAGTTCCTGAAGCTGCTCCTTTAATTCTTTCAACTCTGCTGGTGCCATGCGGTAAGGTGTGATAGAAATAGGCGAAGTGTCGGGCACCAAGTCAATACCAAAATCAATATCCCTGTCAGGTGGCATGCCTGGCAGGTCTGCAGGAAATATATCAGGAAAATCACGGACTACAGGAACAAAATCAACAGGAGGAGCCTCACTACTAACATCCCTCACAAACGCAAGATAAGATTCACACCCTTTCCCAACCATACACTGAGCTTTTAAATAGGAAATCGCTCTATTAGGCACATGCTCTACAAACCCTCTCCACTCAACTCTCGAAATTCTTTGCAACACAATCAAGAATAACATGACATGGGGATAACCAATCCATGCCTAGAATTAGATCGAGATCGACCATACTCAGTAACATCAGGTCCACTCGGGTCCCCAGACCCCCATAGATATAAGACACGACCGATACAAGCGGTCCACAACAATAGTATCACCCACCGGAGTAGAAACATGAACAGACGTAACCAAGGACTCACGGGGCATATTCAGAAAATGAGAAAAATAGGATGAGCCATAAGAGTACGTGGAACCAGGGTCAAATAAAGCCAAAGCATCAGCGTGACAAACTGAAATAGTACCTGTAATTACCGCATCAGATGCCATAGCATCAGGCCTAGCCGGAAGTGCATAATTACGTGCCCAGCCTCCACCTGCTTGACCTCCCCCTCTAGGACGGCCTCTAGCTGCCTGACCACCACCCCTAGCTGCCTGGGTAGGTGGTGAAGTGACTGGAGCTGACGTTGAAGGCTGATCCCTCTACTGGGATGAGCCACTAGAACGACGAGGGTAAAACCTCCACTTATGCCTGAACTCTCCACACTCGTAACAACCACCTGAAGTTGGGGATGAAAATGAACGAGAACCTCTGCCGCCATTATAATCACCAGACGAACCACGTATAGAAGAACACTGATAAGATGATGCTCGGGCGGAGCTCTGAGCTGGAAGATCACTAAAAGATGAATGCCCCTGGTGAAAATTACGAGGCCCCTGCCCTGATGATGCACTACTGTAAGCTGGGCGAGCTGGCTGTGGAGGTCTAAATGAATGACCTCTGTTAGGCTGAAATTGCCCTATGGGAGGAGCACCACTGAAATTACCTGATCCCCGAGGCCTCTTAGCCTCCCTCTCAACATGCTCCTTCTTGCGAACTAACTCAATGTCTCGAGCTATATCAACAACCTGCTCAAATGTAGCTCCTGACACCCTCTCTCTGGTCATCAAAATCCTAAGCTGATACGTGATACCATCCACAAATCTCCTGATACGCTTCCTATCCGTGGGGACTAACTCTGAAGCATGTCTGGCCAGATCAGAATACCTCATCTCATATTGGGTGACTGAACTCTCCCTGGCACAGTATCTCAAACTACCTGCGCCGCTCCTCTCTATGAGACTGAGGAACATATTTCTCCAGAAAAATAGTGGAGAACTACTGCCAGGTAAGAGAGGCTGAACCAACCGGCCTACGCCTCTCGAATGATTCCCACCAAGTAAATGCAACACCCTCAAACTGATAAGTAGCAAATGAAACTCCGATTGTCTCCAAAATACCCACCGTACGAAGCATTCTCTGACATTTATCAAGAAAACCTTGGGCATCCTTGCCCTCTGCACCACTGAAAGACGGAGGTCTCAGTCTGCTGAACCTCTCCAACCTGCGCTGCTCATCCTCAGGCATAACAGCGACCTCAAAACCCTGAGCTAGAGCTACTGGCTGATCTAGAGCTGCTCCTGGTGCCTGAATATCCCGTACCACTGGCTCAGGTGCCCGGGCAGCTGGAGTCTGGTTGCCTCCCCCGGCCTGAGCTGCATTGGCAGTAGTAGTCGCAACAACTACCTGAGCCAAACTGGAACACACCTTCAATATCTAAGCCAAAGTCTCCTAGAGACCCGGGATCACAATAGGCACAGTAGGTGCCGGAGCCTGTCCTGCTGGGGAAACATTAACGGGAACCTGATCCTCGATAACTGGGGGATCCTCTGGTACTGCCCCCACTACTGCTTGAGCTGGTCCCCTACCTCTACCACGGCCTCGACCTCTCATGGGTCCAGTTGGTGCCCGGTTACCCTGCTCGGTGTTGCGTGTCCTCACCATCTGTGAGATAATGAAACAACATAAGTTTAGATTCAAGAATCAATAGATTGGCACGAAAGAGTTCAAGAAAATAGAGATGTTTCCTAAAAGTCCTGCAGCCTCTCGAAGATAAGTACAGACGTCTCCATACCGATCCACAAGACTCTACTAAACCTGCTAATGACCGTTGAGTCCTATGTAACCTAGAGCTCTGATACCAACTTGTCACGACCCCAAATACTAACAGGTCGTGATGGCGCTTATCGTGGAACTAGGCTAGCCAACCATCACCTTACTACGCAATTACTCTTATTTTAACGGTTCACAATATAGCAAATAACAACAATCATAACAAAGAATTTAATTATATAAGTCTTACGCCCCCAGTAATGAACTAACAACTCTAAACAGCCTCCCAGAACTGGATTCAATAGTCATGAGCATCTAACGGAAAATAAAACTGACTCTGCTAAATATAATATATCTTAGAATCCAAAACTAGGACTAAGTAGGAGGGAAAGTGGAGAAGCTGTGGACGCTGGCAGCTACCTCGAATCCCGTGTACTACTACTATCAACTGAACCGCTACTGCTGCGATCTAGTACCTGGATCTGTGCACAGGGCACAGGGACTAATGATGAGTACGCCAACTCAGTAGTAATGAAAAGAAATCATAGTCTGAGAATATAAAGCACACAAGAAAGATACATAATTTCACAAAACCAGTAAACACCAAGTAACCATGTAGTATTCATCAAATACATAAGTTCGAAATCAGTTTCGAGAAATCCTTTGATACAAGTGTAATATCAGTGTATCTCAGTAAAATTCTCAGTAAAAGCCAGTTTGAAAACGAAGTAAATCATAGTTCGAAAACCTTAAAAAAATCATCATAAATCTGCCCCTCGGGCCAAATCATTTCTGGTAACCATTGCCCATCAGGCATCCTCACCATCACTCGGTAACATTAGCCTATCAGGCATCCTCACAGTCACTCTATAACATTAGCCCATCACGCATCCTCACAGTCACTCTATAACATTAGCCCATCAGGAATCCCCACAGTCACTCTATAACATTAGCCCATCAGGCATCCTCACAGTCACTCTATAACATTAGCCTATCAGGCATCCTCACAGTCACTCTATAACACTAGCCCATCAGGCATTAATTGTCACTCAATCGGTACCGACGCTCACTGGGGGTGTGTACAGACTCCGGAGGGGCTCCTACAGCCCAAGCGCAATATATATCAAGCCGCCTCACGACATAAATCACTCACAGCATAGGCCCGTAGCCTCACTCAGTCAGACACTCTTAATTTGCCCATCAGGCCATAAATGTACCGGGTTCTCGACCCAAAATCTTGTTTCATTTTCCAGAAAATAGTATAAAAATACTCTGAGTGTCAAAATAATTTATCAGGAAAAGCCTGAGTGTGAAATCATGACAATCAGTGAGGAAAATATAGTAACACAGCCCCCAAGGGGTAAACAAGTCGGCACTAGGCTCCAAACATGGCTTACAACCCAAATCATATCATAATAAAATAATACTAATTAAGCATAAGCTTCGTAATCGGTTTCGCACTCAATAGTCGCCTAAATAGGGAAGATATTTCCAAAGTTTCAATCTTTCCAGTTCAAAACGCGTGAAAGGGTGCATAGTCCGGGGTTTCATACCCTCAGGACAGGATTTCAAGACATTACTTACCTCAAAACTAGCCCGAATGCTATTCCGCAACACGCTTTCCACTTGTATCAACTTCCTAAGGTTCCAAATCTACCAAGTTCAGATTTTATAATCAATATATTCTTAAGGAACAATTTCCAATTGAAAAATATCGAAATTAACCCAAAAATCCGAAACCGGTCAAAACCCGACCCCCGGGCCTGCATCCCGAAACTCAGAAAATTTTACAGAAAAGTGTTCTTCTTCCTCCCACGATTCCGTACATATAAAGAACACCAAAATCGGAGTCCGTTTGACTCCTCAAATCGACCCCAAAAGGTCTCTTATTCTCAAGCCCCAAAATCCCATTGTTCTACTGTTTTTCATGAATTAAATGCTGATATTATGGTCTATAATCACCCATAAATGAGTTTTAATGATCTAATTACTTACCTCTATGAAGAACAAGGATTTCTCTCTTCAAAATCGTCCCCAAAAGCTCTTTTCCGTACAACAATGGTGAAAAATAAGGTTTAAGTCGTGGAAGGGTTTATTTAAATAATCCCAGGTAAATCCTTCATCGCGAATGCGGTACCTCACCACGAACTCATAGAACAAAAACTCCAGCTCCCCCATTTACTCCTCGCGAACGCGGTACACCACCGCGAACGCATAGAACAAAAATTCCAGGTTCCCAATTTACTCTTCTCAAACAGCCTCTAGTAGAATAGTTATAAATTTTTTCAAATACCTCAAAATGAAGAATAGTTTACATTTATAGAAACTAGACACAAAGGGCTACAACTTTAATTTTTACACCATCTCAAAATTCCTTATAGATTGTGAGATATGAGCCTCCAAAGTCAGACATGCGCAACAGATATTGTTCTTCTTCGCGAACGCGAGGCACTGTTCGCGAACGTGAAGAGAAAAGTCCCTGATGCCAAATTCTTGTTCGCAAACGCGAAGGGGTCCCCGCGAACACGAAGAACAACACCAGACACCAGCAACAACCATCTCAAAATAGCCCGAAATGATCCGAAACCACCCGAAACACACCCGAGGCCCCCGGGACCCCAACCAAACTTACCAACATATCCCATAACATCATTCAAGCATAGTTACACTCTCCAAACACCAAAACTAACATCAAAACACCAAATTTACATCGGATTCAAGCCTAAGAACTTTGAAAATTCTAAAATCCACCAACGATGTCGAAACTATCCAAAGCAACTCCGATTGATCTGAAAATTTGCAGACATATCCAAAATGGCATTACGAACCTGTTACCACTGTTGAAATTTCATTCCGACCCCGATAGCCTATTTTCCATTGCCGACCGGAAATCACCAAAAACTACTTCCGCCAATTCAAGCCTAATTCTACACCGGACATCTCAAAAATATTCCAGACACACTCCTAAGTTCCAAATCACCTAACGAAGCTATTCGAGTTATAAAATTTCTATTCTGGAGTCGTTTACCCGTAAGTAAACTCTTAGTTGACTTTTTTTTCTCATTTTAAGGCTATTCTTAAGGACTAAGTGCCTGAATTCTCATTTAACCATTCCGATTTCAAGCCTATCAACTATAACACCTCAATAATGGAACAACCAACCTATGACATGTCAAATACAGTAATTAAAATGCAGGTTCCATGTAATGACGGACCGGGTCGTTACACCATTCTATAGTGCTACTATATAGAAATTAGCCAGTGTGTTCTGAATTTCAATTTTTCAATTTAATTTTTCAGGACACAAAGTCTTGATGTTAAGTTTTTTAGTTCAAATTTCAGTACAAAATAAGTTCTGGCTAAAACCTAAATAAAAGTCCTAAAATTGGCTATTTGTGTACTTCCCCCTTCAGTTTTTGGTCTAATCTTCGGCCCATAACAATCTTGATCAGGCCTGATCTACTGTGGCACCAGGTTACACGAGTTAACACTGAAATATATATATAT
>ML388143.1:0-27280 GCA_005239525.1 Nicotiana knightiana | reverse complement strand
ATATATATATATATCTGAACGAACGAAGGATATTCTGATTCCCACGTTTGCCATAATGGGCCACAAACAAATTCTTTTCAGAGCTAGCAGTCCTATCACACGGGGAACTGATTTAGGATGGCCTGACGTGATAAAACGAGGCTAGATGAGGCCATAGCCCATAAGATGTCCTTTAGAACAACGAATATCTTTTATGAGGTCTTCTAGGTTGAATGGATATCTTTAGTTTGAAATCTTGATAGAAAAATCAAATATTATACCGAAGCTACTTAACCAACATTCGGGAGCGACAACTCATGTCCCCGACTCTAACTCAAAAACCTTAATTAATTAAGCATGTTTTAAATCGTGGGTACATTTCATGTGGCGTGGTTTGCAACGTGTCCAAAAACAACAAGCGCACGTCACTCGTGACTTGTATTAAAATAATTCCATAAATGTTAAAAAGCGGATAAAAAGTAAGAAAGATAAAAGCACAATAGGTTTAAAACATGTAAATAATTAGATAATTAGGCCAAATATTAATAGTTAAGCGACCGTGCTAAAACCACGGAACTCGGGAATGCCTAACACCTTCTCCCGGGTTAACAGAATTCCTTACTCGGATTTCTAGTCGCAGACAAATTAAAACAGAGTCAAATTTCCTCGGTTTGGGATTTTAATAAATAAATGGTGTCCCGGAACATCGTAAAAATCCGGGTGGAGACTCTGAAACTAATAAATCCCAAATCCGCATAATGTCACTTAAATTGGAAAAACTCCCGTATCCAACCCTTGTGTAGGAAAAAAGGAGGTGTGACAGGTGGTATAGGGGCTCCAGACACCGGGGGCACCACCAACCCAGCCGGTTGTAGTTGCTTAGGATTATGTCCCCCGCCTCCCCCCCCCCTCAATGCCTGAACATGATCAGCACAAACTCGAGAGGTTTGGGAGACTACAACCTCCATCTTTCAGCGGTGCAGAGGGAGAGGTTGTGCATGGTTTCTTGGATAAGTGTCAGAAGATCCTCCATACATCAGGTATTTTGGAGATCAGTGGGGTCTCGTTCACTACTTTTATGTTTACTAGAGCTTCCTTGACTTGGTGGGAAGCTTGTGAGAGGGGTAGGCCGGTTGGTGCAGCGCCACTCATGTGGCAGGAGTTCTCTATTCTCTTCTTGGAGAAGTATGTGTCGCAGTCTTGCAGAGAGGAACAACGCTGACAGTTCGAGAGGTTGTGCCAGGATGAAATGTCTGTGACGCATTACGATGTGGTTTTCTGAGTTAGCCTGTCATGCTGTTTTGTTGGTTCCCATACCGGGAGAGGATCAGGAGGTTCATTGATGGCCTCACATTTCAGTTGCGGATACCTATGACCAGAGAGTGTGTGTCTAGTGCTACCTTTGATGAGGTTGTTGATATTGCTTGAGAGATAGAGTCGGTCCGCAGTCAAAAGCGGGTTGAGAGGGAGGCCAAGAGGTCTCGTGGATCAGGTAGCTTTGTTGGTGGTCCTTCTAGAGGTCGTCCCAACATGCATGCTTAGACGGCCCGCCCAGTTCACCGTGGTACGTCATCTGGCCATGGTTCTCACAATTCTCATCAGGGTCACTCATCTCTCAGTGCCTTTCCAGCTCATAGTACGTCCCGTGCTCCATCGGGTCATGATATATCTAAGCCAGGTCCTTCTACCAGTTATCCTGGTGATCGGGGTTCCCTACAATCCCCACCACCAGCACCGGGGAGTTTCTACGAGTGTGGAAAGGTTGGTCATATCAGGGGACAGTGTCCCTGCCTAGTGGGGTGTCTAACTTAGCATCAGAGGGGTCAACTTTCGACATCAGCACCAGTTACTTCACGACCAACCCAGCCAGCTCGGGTGGAGCCCAGTCAGCCAGGGTTTTCCCTAGAGGGGGAGGTCGATCAGGTGTCAGTCAGGCCCGTTTCTATGAACTTCCTGCCAAACCAGATGCCATTGCTTCAAATAGAGTGATCATAGGTCTTATCTCAGTATGTCATCAAGATGTTTCTGTATTATTTGACCATGTTCCCGCCTATTCATATGTTTCATCATATTTTATCATTAGATGGACATGCCCCATGAGTCTCTAGTATCATCTGTTCATGTATCTACGCAGGTGCACGATACTATCGTTGTGAATCGCGTATACCATTCGTGTGTAGTGAATATTGGGGGATTAAAGACTAGAGTTGATCTGTTGCTGCTTAGTATGGTTCATTTTGATGTGATATTCGGCATGGATTGGTTGTCTCCTTATCATGCTATTCTGGACTGTCACTCTAAGACGGCGACGTTGTCTATGCTGGGGTTGCCACGGATTGAGTGGTGAGGTTTATTGGATTATTTGGCTTTTGTACGGGATGTTAGTGTAGAGGTCCCAACTATTGATTATGTTCCGGTGGTGCGAGATTTTTCGGTTGTGTTTTCTGTAGACCTGTCGGGCATATCGTCATACATGGATATTGACTTCGTTATTGATTTGGTGTCAGGCAGCCAGCCTATTTCCATTCCACCATATCATATGGAATCGGCGGAGTGGAAGGAATCGAAGGATCAGCTCCAGGAACTCCTTGATAAGGGATTTATTCGGCCTAGTAAATTGGGGTGCACCCTGTTCTATTTCTGAAGAAGAAAAATGGCACTATGAGAATGTGCATTGATTACGGGTAGTTGACCAAAGTCACAATCAAGAACAAGTATCCCCTAACTCGTATTGATGATCTATTTGACCAGCTGCAGGGAGCAAGGGTATTCTCCAAGATCGATCTGCGGTTTAAGTATCAACTGCTGAAAACTAGGTACTTGGACATTCTTAAGACAACTTTCAGGACCCCTTATGGTATTTATGAGTTCCTCGTGATGTCTTTTGGGCTGACCAACGCCCCATCAACGTTCATGCATTTGATGAAAAACGTTTTCCAGCCTTATCCTGACTCGTTTATTATTGTTTTCATTGATGAATCCTGATGTACTCTCGTAGCCAGGAGGAGCACGCCGAGCATTTGAGGATGGTATTGCAGCGGCCGAGGGAGGAGAAGTTTTATGCCAAATTCTTCGTTCCTGGGGCACGTGGTGTCTAATGAGAGTATTCAGATTCATCTAATGAAGATAGAGGCATTTCAGAGTTGGCCCAGATCGTCATCAGCTACAGAGATTCAAAGCTTTCTTGGTTTGGTTGGTTACTACCGTCAGTTCGTTCAAAGTTTCTCGTTTATTGCATCGCCCTTGACCAAATTGACCCAAAAGGATGCTCCTTTTAGGTGGTCAGACGAGTGGGGAGAGCTTTCATAAGCTTAAGGCTGCCTTGACCACAACTCCATTTCTAATTCTGCCATCAGTTTCTGGTTCTTACACAGTATATTGTGATGCTTCTTGGATCGGTATTGGGTGTGTTTTGGTGCAGGAGGGTAGAGTGATTTCTTATGCTTCGGTTCAGTTGAAGTCCTATGAGAAGAACTACCCCGTTCACGATTTAGAGTTGGTTTCCATTGTTCATGTGTTAATGATTTGGAGGCACTATCTCTATGGTGTGTCTTATGAGGTATTTACTTATCATCGCAGCCTCCAGCACTTTTTCAAGCATAAGGATATCAATTTGAGGCAGTGTAGATGGTTGGAACTACTAAAGGACTATGATATTACCATTTTGTACCATCCGGGAAAGGCCAATGTGGTGGTCGATGCCTTGAGTAGAAAGGCAGTGAGTATGGGTAGTCTTGCATTCCTTCATGTGGGTGAGATACCCATTGCAGTTGATGTTCAGGCCTTGTCCAACCGGTTCGTGACATTGGATATTTTGTAGCGCAGCCGGGTTCTAGCATGTGTAGTTTCTCTGTTTTCCTTGTTTGATCGCATCAGAGAGCACCAATATAACGATGTTCACTTGCTTGTCCTAGAGGATAGGGTTCAGCACAGTGGAACCAGAGATGTGACTATTGGTGATGATGGGGTATTGAAGATGCAGGGTCGGATATGTGTGCCCAATGTAGATGGGCTACGTGAATTGATTCTTGATGAGGCCCAGAACTCGCGGTATTCCTTTCATCTGGGCGCCGCGAAGATATATCAGGATTGGAGACAACACTACTGGTGGAGGAAAATGAAGAAAGATATAGTTGGGTTTGTGGCTCGGTGTCTCAATTGTCAGCGGGTCAAGTACGAGCATCAGAGACCAGGTGGCTTCCTTTAGAGGATAGAGACCCAGCAGTAGAAGTGGGAAAGGATCACAATGGATTTTGTAGTTGGGCTCCCACAAACTTCGAGGATGTTCGATGTTATTTGGGTGATTGTGGATCAGTGTCACGACCCAAATTTCCCTCTGTTGGGTATCGTGATAGCACCTAGTCTTAGGGACTAGGTAAGCCTAACAGTTAATGAATAACAACAATAATAAAAGAAGGCTAGTAGTCTCGATATAAAATCTCAACAGAATGTACAAACTTTCCCCAAATCGGTAGTACAAGTCATAATCTCTACGAATCTTCTACAACTTCTAAGTACAACTGTTTAGAAGTAGATACAACAGTTTATGAATAATAAATACAAAGAAAGTGACTCCGATGCCTACGAACGCAGCATCATGTTACCTTGAGTCTCCTCGGTAACCATCCACACAGCTACTACAATATATATACATGTATCTGCACACCAAAATGTGCAGGAGTGTAGTATGAGCACACCACAACGGTGCACAGTAAGTATCAATACTACCTCGATGGAGTAGTGACGAGGACTAGTCAAGACACCACTGGTCTACAAAATAGATAACATGAATATAGAAATGATCGAACGTTACATCTATCAAAGACTTCTCAGGATAATCCACCACAATGACAATATAAAGCGGAAAGAAATTACAGAAATCATTCACAAAACAACACAAAAATACACAGAAAGATGGACAACAAAACAAGCCGAATCGAAAGGGAACACAATCCAATAGAGGACACCGATAACTCAACTCCACGTTGGATTGTTCACATCGGGCCTTACCAATTAAAATCCATAACTGGTAGAAATCTTTAAATAGCAATTCATATGAAAAACTTTTGCAAATAAAATCATTTTAGTCTGGAAGATTTTACTTTGAAAACATACTTTCTCCAAAAGTAGATATAAGTATAATTAATGGAGAGGATTACGTATAACATAGTTTCTTTCAAACTACGAGGCTTTCTCAATAAATAACTTCCAAATATCATTTTAGGCAAAATTAGTGCTTTGCAAATACACCTTCGATGTAAAAGTCATTCAATTATAATCATTTCAAAACCATTGCTTTTTCAGTAAAAATCCTTTGATAAAAATCTCCTCAAGATTTATCCATCGGGACTCAGTCCGTCACTCGGAAATTTCCATGCAGTACAGGAGGAATGTCAAATCTTGCCAATAAACACAGTAAATGGAAAATACGAATGACGGAAATAATAATGCATGAATACAGCACGGAATGTCCCTTCGTGCTAACATAACATAACATGGCACGGAATGTCCCCTCTATCATAACATAACATGGAAAATGTCCCCTCGTTGTACCATAACATAACATGGCACGGAATGTCCCCTCGTGCTATCATAACATGACATGGCACGGAATGTCCCCTCGTGCTAACATAACATAACATGGCACGGAATGTCTCCTCGTGCTAAATAACATAACATGGCACGGAATGTCCCCTCGTGCTAAATAACATAACATGGAACGGAATGTCCCCTCGTGCTAAATAACATAACATGGCACAAAATGTCCCCTCGTGCTAAATAACATAACATGACACAGAATGTCCCCTCGTGCTAAATATCATAAATATCAGAGGAATGACCCCTCCTGCTAAATATCATAAACATTAGTTTGGCAAGGAAAAACCAATAATATGACCCATAAGTCACCACATCCCGGCAAAGGAGTCAAAAATACAAACATTATCATTAACAGCTTAACCAGTAATAGAAACCATAACATCCCAGCAAGGAAGGTAACAGTACATATGATATCATTCACAGCATAAATAGTAACAGGAACCATCACATCCTGGCAAGGGAGTCAACAATACAAACCATATCATTAAGAGCATAAACAGTAATAGGAACCATCACATCCCGGCAAGGGAGTGAACAATACAAACCATATCATTAGTAGCATAGACAGTAATAATAACTATAACATCCCGGCAAAGGAAATAACTATAACCAATCTAACCTAAATAGTTTACTTCACGGAATAACACTCGGCTTCAAACAAAAGGCCCAATAATAGGCAACATCAAGGAAACACCAATAACATAAATGTCTAACCAATGAAGACTCAAAAAACAAGTAATTCTAATTTAAAGATGAAGGAATTAAATTAGCAACCAAGGATTCAAGTGTAACAATTACAAATCATACACAGGTAATATGAAAATCTACGAATCATAAAAGGACAATCTAATTACAAATAAGTACAAGTACACTCTCGTCACCTCGCATACTCAGACTACAATCAACAAAGAAGACTCAATCCTAAGGGGTAGTTCCCCCACACAAGGTTAGGCAAGATACTTACCTCAAAGACGACAACCCGGTAATCAAAATAGACTTCTCGGGCGGAAAGACCTATGGACGGCTTACAATCAACTAAAACAACTTCAAAATACACATAAAATGTATAAGGAACGATTCCTAATAATAAAGTTTCAATCTTTACAAAATCATAAAAATCGACTCAAAAGTCGACCTCTGGGCCCGTACCTCGGAACCGGACAAATTTTACAAATTCCAGTTACCCATTCCGATATGAGTTCACCCATACTAAATTTATCCCGATAACATTTGGTCTTTCAAATCATGATTTTTCATTTTGGAAACTTTCTTTCAAAACCCACAATCCCCTCAACCCAAATTAAAAATTAAATGATAAAAACAAGAACTAATTCATGAAATATAATTAGTTCTAGTGGAAGAACACTTACCCATTCGATTTGTGTAAAAAACCATCAAAGAATCGCCCAAAACTGAATTCTAGAAGTAAAAATATGTCAAAAATGGTAAAACCCCTGATTTTGCAAACTTATAATCTGCCCAGGTATTTAAAGCATCGCGATCGCGATACTACGCATGCAACGCATAGAGGAAAATATTATTTGCCAGAAATGATTCTATGCGATCGTGAAGGAAAATATGCAATCGCATATAAGGAAATATATGATACCTCAACGCTACACTACGTGATTGTGAAGCACAGAATGCGATCGCATAGAAGAATGACTTGATGTCCACAAATGGATTCACTATGTGATCGCGTGCAAGTGGAGGCGAATGCGAAGAAGAAAAGGATGGACTTCCGCGATCGCGGATGGAGCTATGCGATCGCGATTAAGAAAAACTGGGCGGTACAAATTCATTTAATGCGATCGTGGCTCAGCCTTCACGATCGCATAGAGGAAAGGCAGCAGACAGAACAGCAGTGGAAAACGAGGGAAAATGGACTCGAACACTATCCGAAACACACCTGAGCCCTCGGGGCTCAAAACCAAATATACACAAAACCTCAAAAACATCCTACGGACTTACTCGAGTAATCAAAACACCAAAATAACATCATAAACATCGAATTAAACCTCAAAATCAATAAAATTTCTCAAAACTTCTTTAAACATCAAATTTTGCATTTTCGACCCGAATCACGTCAAACCAAGCCCATTTATTACCAAACTTCACAGATAACACATATAAATCATATTGAATCTATACGAGGCTCCGGAACCAAGATACGGGCACGATACCACATGTTTCACATCAAATTTCATTTTCAAAAACCTTTTTATTTTTCAGAAAATAATTTTCTTTAAAAATCATTTCTCGGGCTTGGGACCTCGGAATTCGCCCGGGCATACGCCCAAGTCCCATATTTTTCTATGGACCCTCACGGGACCGTCAAATCACGGGTTTGGGTCCAATTACCAAAAACGTTGACAGAAGTCAACTATAGTCAGATTTCTAATACAAAATTATCATTTTTATCAGTTTTCACATAAAGGCTTCCCGGCTACACGCCCGGGCTGCACACGTAACTCGAGGTGATATGGAAGGAGGTTTTTACAACCCCGGGACATAGAATTAGCTAGAAAAATACGGGATGACCTTTTGGGTCATCACAATTGGCTGACCAAGTCCGTGCACTTTATTCCTGTTGGTAATACTTATTCTTCAGCGCAGTTGGCTGTGATTTACATCTGAGAGATTGTTCGCCTTCATGGGATGCCAGTTTCCATCATTTAAGATAGAGTCAAGTAGTTTACATAGCACTTTTGGAGAGCCGTGCACCGAGAGTTGGGCACTTAGGTTGAGTTGAGCACAACATCTCACCCTCATACGAACGGACAATTCGAGCGCGCTATCTAGATATCGGAGGACATGCTATGTGCTTGGGTCATTGATTTTGGTGGTTCATGGGGCCAGTTTCTGCCGCTCGCGGAGTTTTCTTACAACAATAATTATCAATCGAGTATTGAGATGGCTCCTTATGAGGCTTTATATGGGACGCAATGTAGATCTTCGGTTGGATAGTTTGAGCCGGGTAAGGCTAGGCTTTCGGGTACAGACTTAGTTCAGGATGCATTAGACAAGGTGAAATTGATTCGGGAGAGGCTTTGCATAACACTGTCGAGACAAAAGAGCCATGTTGACAGGAAGGTTAGTGATGTGTCTTACATGGTCGGGGAGAAGGTTCTGCTAAAGGTATCACCCATGAAGGGTGTTATGAGTTTTGGAAAGAGGGGCAAGTTGAGCCATCGGTTAATGGGCCTTTTGAGGTTCAGAGGATTGGGGAGGTAGCTTACAAGCTTACCTTGCCACCTAGCTTGTCGAGTGTACACCCGGTATTTCATGTTTCTATGCTTCAGAAGTATATCGGCGATCCGTCTCATGTTTTGGATTTCAGCACGGTCCAGTTGGATGGTGATTTGACTTATGATGTGGAGTCGATGGCCATTTTGGGGCGGCAGGTTCAAAAGGTGAGGTCTAAGGATATAACTTCAGTGAAAGTGTAGAGGAGAGGTCACCCCGTGGAGGACGCTACTTGGGAGACCGAGCGGGAGATGCAGAGAAGATACCCACACCTATTTGAGACTCTAGGTATGTTTCTAGACCCGTTCGAGGACGAACATTTTGTTTAAGAGAGGGAGGATGTAATGATCAGACCGGTCGTTTTGAGAATTGTACCCTGTTCCCCCATTTCCTGCTTTTTTGGTGTTTTATAGATGTTCTTACAGGGGTAGTTAGTTCGGGTGCGGAGTGGTTTTCGGAGTAGAATGAGACACTTAGTCTCTTAATTGGAAGTTTAAGTTGGAAAACTCGATCGGATGTCGACTTATGTTTTAACGACCTTGTAATTGAATTTTGTCGGTTCAGTTAGCTCCGTTATGAGATTTTTGACTTAGGAGAGTCTCCAGAATGGGATATGGAGGTATGTAGTAGAATTAGGCTTGAACTGGCGAAAGTTGGAATTTTGGCGATTTCGGCCGACAATGAAAATTTTGATATCAGGATCGGATTTGATTTTTCAAAATTGGAGTAGGTTTTTAGTGTCATTTATGACTTGTGTTCAAAATTTGAGGTCAATCGGACATGGTTTGATATGTTTTAGTGTCGTTTGTGGAATTAAGAAGTTTAGAAGTTCTTTAGGCTTGAATCTAGGTGTAATTTGGTGCTTTGAT
The DNA here is from genome assembly GCA_005239525.1 of Nicotiana knightiana. Lineage (NCBI taxonomy): Eukaryota > Viridiplantae > Streptophyta > Magnoliopsida > Solanales > Solanaceae > Nicotiana > Nicotiana knightiana. Next base: position 17,588 of record ML388143.1, on the reverse strand, counting down.
GTTGTTTTGAGTGATTCTAAGGTCCGACTAAGTTCTTATGGGGTTATATGACTTTTAGGCATGTTTCGTTGAGGTCCCCGGGGCCTCGGGTAGAATTCGGTAAGTTTCGGACATGGTTTTTGATTTGAATGAGCAGTTGAAGTGTTGTTGTTGCTGGTGTAATCGCACATGCAGAGTGGCAACCGAATGTGCGAGTCTATAGAAGCGAAGAAGGAGCCGTAGATGGGGCCAAGAAGAAGCTGGGCAGAAGCCGCAGGTGCGAAGACTTCCCCGCACCTGCGAGGGTCGCGGATGCAGGCAGCTGGGCGCAGGTACATTGGATGACTGCAAGTGCGATGGATTCCCGCAACTACGATAGGCGCAAATGTGGTCAGGGAGCCGTAAGAGTGGAGCCTGGGGTTTTAAGTGAAATCCGCACCTCTGATGGGATTTCCGCAGTGCGGCGCCGCAGAAGCGACAAGAGGTCCGCAGGTGCGGTATTTCGGGGCGAAAAAACATCAGCTCGAGGGTTAAACTTCCATTTTCGATTTTTGGAGTTGAGAAGCTCGGGAGAGCCGATTTTCGAGGATTTTCAAGGAAAACATCAGGGTAAGTGATTCTAACCCGGATTCATCTAAATTTCGTAAATCTATGGCTTTTTCATCATCTAATTAGGGATTTGAATTTGAAATTTGGGGGTTTAAGGCTTGAGAATTAGAGAGTAACTTTTGGGGTTCTGGATGACCAAACGGTGTCCGATTTTGATAAATTTAGTAAGGATAGACTCGTGAATGAATGGGCTTTCAGGTTTTGTGACTTTTGTCGAATTTAAATATGTGGGCCCGGGGGCCAGGGGTTGAGCCAATTTCGGATTTTGGGGTCTAATTTAGTAGTTTTCTTGTGGAATTGATCCCTTTAGGCTATTTTAATTGTATTGTACTGTATGTGGCTAGAGTCGGGACATTCAGTGGCCGACTCGTGAGGCAAGGGAATTTTATAGTAGAGATTCGCTCGGACCGAGGTAAATAACATTTATAAATCTGGTCCTGAGGCTATGAAACCCCGAATTTTGTGTCGTGTGACTATTCTGGAGGTGACACACATGCTAGGTGACGGGCGTGTAGGCGTGCACTGAAAGGATTGTGACATTTGTCCGTCACGTGCTACTGTAGAGTCGAATAGCTTACTGAAAACTATATGCCCTCTCTGTTTTATGGAAAATTGACTGTAATTCATGTTAGAAACCATGTTTAGGCCTTATGATATCATTGTTCTATTCTCAGTCATGATTTTTACTTGCTTATCACACCTCCGTCCCTTCTTGTTTCTTGCTGATTTTTGTGATTATCTTTGTTTTGGCTGATTTATATGATTTCTAAGCCCGAGGAATTGGAGAGGTTGGTGACTGAGATAGGGCCTGAATGCTGAGAAGTGAGTTGTGTGAGTGTATATTGATCGGGTCGCACGCCGCAACGAACCTTCGGGTTGCTTACCTATATGGATCGGGTTCCACTCCACAATAAGCCTTGGGGTTTTTTACCTATATTGGATCGGGTTGCATGCCGCTATGAGCATTATGGCTATTTAAGTGTTGGATCAAGCTGCGCACCGCATGATATAGCGCTTGGGCTGTAGGATCCCCTCCGTAGTCTGTATACCCCCAGTGAGTGAAGGTACCTATTGTTATCTGTCCTTGTTGTGAAATATCTGAAAGGTTTTACATCTGTTTAATTGAGCTCAAATTGATTTACTTAAAACTGCCAAATTTGAAAGCATGTTCACTCTTTACTGAAATTTCTTGAAAAATGAATTGTATTTGCATAGCTCGTCACTACTTCTCAATTCCTTATTTGTTTTTGTTATTTATTGGATTGGAAGTACTCGCGTTACTTCCTGCACCTTGTGTGAAGATCCAGGTGTGCCCGGTCACATAGGGTGTTGATCTCGTGCGTGGCTGATTATCGGAGACCTACGAGGTAGCTACCGACGTCCGCAGTCCTTGTCTCTCCTTTCTTATCATCTTTTCTCTCTTGTATTGGCTTTTGGCACATACTGTTGTAGACTTTGTTTCTATATGGGTTGATTGATGCTCATGACCTAGTGACTCCCGGATGTCGGGCTATTATTTTGCACTTATTTTTTGGATTTTATACTGTTGTTATCTAAACCTCTAGTTAAATTAACTACCTTAACTCATTTTTGGCATATAATGAAAGTGGATGGAAAAATGTCGGCTTGCCTAGTTCCACGTTAGGAGCCATCACGATGGATTAGGTAATTGGGTCATGACAAAAAGTAGTTTTGTCCCAGCTGCTAGAGCTTGAAGAATTCTTAAAGGGCCAGCATATTCAGATTTGATACATTGTTGTATTCCTGCAGATATTGCTCTTCCTAACCAAATAATTACTTGTACACCTATTTTGACTCCTAATACAAGAGTCAAAACAAGAAAAATAGTCCATATGATCCCATAGATTTCTTTTAAGGATTCCAATTTGGAAAAGATTTGATAGTTTCTATTTCTGTTGTAGCAATTATCATTTGAACAATCAACTTCAATCAACCCGGAATGACGTAAAATTTTGCATGCAAGTCCCAAATGACATAACGGAGCTATTCCAACTCTCGAAATCGCAATTTAAACTCGATATCAATAAAGTCAAAATTGGTCAACTCTTGACACTTAAGCTTCTAAAACAAGAACAATTATTCCAAATCAATCTTGAATCATCTGAAAACGGAACTCGGCTACACTCACAAGTCATAATACATAAGACGAAGAAACTCGAGACCTTAAGCCACCGAATGAGACGCTAATTGTCAAAATGATCGGTTGGGTCGTTACACTCAATTATTACACAATAAATAGGCACATCCAAGTGATGGTCATTCAATCAAGAACAATAAACATGTAGTTAAACATGTAGGAATATTCAAAGGCAAAGTAATATTAAAACATAATAAAAATTCATCTTCCAAAAGATTCCATCAAATTCTTGATTAGAGAGTTTATGTACTCATAATTATATACGCAATCATAGTTATATTCAAAGGCATTAATGTACAGATTGAATAAGAACGGAGAGAAAAACTCTTGTGATTCACGCTCCAGAGTGTTCTATAGATATCTTGTGATTCGCGCTCTAGATTGTTCTATAGCCTTTTGCCATTCCAATAATGTCCCTCCCTCTAAAAACTAAGTTTAGGAGGTATTTATACGGTAGGGTTAAAGTCTACATGTCTAAATTTAATGAGGAAATAAAAGTGGCTCGGATAAGCATCGTAGGCGCAGGGCATCATCAGAGGCGCCAAACTACATTGCAAGGCGCCAACATACACTGCAAGGCGCCAATGTCTTCTTTTATTGCTCTAATTTGTAGCTTCAAGGTACCATTTCATGCAACTTTTCTCCATTTCATATCCAAGTGTTCCTACACGTAAAATAAACTCAATTAAGCTCAGTTGTCGCAAAAAATTACCAACTAAACAACTAACAAGTAAGGTGAATAATGTCAAAATATATGAAATTATAGCACGACATCAATAATTGGGAAGAGTTAAATTAACAATGTTCCTAAATGGTATAGATCTTATAGTTGACGCTCTGTTTAGGAATGGAACTCCTGCAAAACAAATAATTTATTTTATTTGATCTCTTAATAAATATAGGAAATGAAAAAGGAAAAAAACTTTTGTATTGGCTTTATTGAGGAACTATTTATTTCCTAGTTGTTCACACCATGGCTTCTCAAAGAGAATCAGATCTCTATAATTTAATTTGGTAATTTTTTTATTTCAATTTGGCATAAAATTAAATAGGTTACAACTTACAACAAACTAAACCAGCTTTATATAGATTATTGTAAGAAGTGGTGGACCAACTTATACATTTCTACATAAGTGATATACAAATGGAAAACCTATTCCATGTTCACCTTTTGGTATCAATTATTTTCTCAATTTTGTTCTCAAATTCGGGCAATGAAATATCTTTTTCATCCCTTAACTCCACTTATATTAAGCAAGCTAAAGAAAGATTCATGTCTCTTGATCCATCTAATCTTCCAGATCCTCCAATGTCGTCCTATACTTTTACTATTTATAATCGCGATGTATTTGAAAAATCAAAGTTCAAGGATTACGACTCATTAGTAGAAAGTAGGCTTGCTCGATGTCATGCTAGAGCAAGTTATTTGGCATCAATTTTTGACGATGATGACATTGAAGAAAGGATAGTTCCTTCAAATGACAATGCGCACGGGAGCAAGTTCAGTCGTATAAAGGTTCCAAAAACAACAAGTACATACTCTGCGAATGGTGAGTATGTTGCATCATTTTTACTTGGTACCGAAGAAGTCAAAAATTTATTGCTAATAGATACAGGCAGTGATTTGCTTTGGTGGCAATGTGGACCATGTCCAGCAAATAAGTGTTATAAACAAACTAATCCTTTATATATTCCCACAAATTCGAAAATATTTGGAAAGGTCAATTGCATTCTACATGGTGAAAAATGTTTAGATGGTATGGACCCAACTTATAAATGTACAACTTACACTCATCAGTGTCTCTATGATATGAGATTTACTAGTGGAGAAAGATCAAAAGGTTATATGGCTGATGACGTGATTACTTTTGTATTAGATCAAAGACAAGTTAGGGTTACGTTTGGATGTGGCACAGATCAAAGAGGTAGAAGAAGTTTTAGTGGTGAATATTCTGGAATTGTTGGCCTTGGGCGCAGAATACTCAGTGGCGCAGGATTTTCTTTACCAACACAATTTGGGGCGGATTTAGTGTCCATGTGTCTCCCAAGATATTTTTCAGGAAAGGGATCTACACTTAGCTTCCTGACAACCCCATTTCCAAGAGCAACATCAGCAAAATTATTACCAAATTACAAATACCCTTTATTTTATTATGTCAACCTTTATAAAGTTTTTGTTAATGATAAGGTAGTTCCGGTTAGTCCATCGTGGTGGAATTTTAAAAGAGGCGTGATTGGTGGAGTTCTTGTGGATACAGGAACAAGTATTACCCGCTTTCCTAATGATTTTTATATTATTTTTCGTTACATATTTAGAGCTGAAGTACGAGATATTCCATTGGCTAAAAGTCCATTCGCATCTTTGGACACATGCTATAAAGAGGATCCCAATGGTCATGATCTAGACTTTCCTGTTGTGAAGTTGTACTTTGGTAGCGTAAACCCAAATAACATGTTGTTATTAGCAAAAGAACGAGTTCTTTTGCACTATCGTGGAGTCTATTGTCTGGCTTTTATGGGATGGAATAGATCCCGCACAGTATTAGGAAGTAATCAACTCCAGGGTACAGGAATAACTTTTGATACTTCAGAAAATACTTTGTCTTTCGACTTAGATGCATGTGATTGAGGAATATAAATTTCAAAGTCTTACAATGAAAAGTTGTACCCAAATTTAATACTACATTAGTTTTACTTCTTTTCTGTTTGCAATTGTTTTCGTGAATCCGGGAAAATGCACATTCCATCTCCAAGTTTTTCAATATACAAATGGACGCTGAGAAATACGCATTCCATCTCCAAAAGAAAAATGGTACATTCCAGGGCCAAAAAGTTGCGACTAGAGTACTAATTTGAACTGCCTCAATCTTCTTAGGATCTACCTGAATACCCTCTACTGATACAACGTACCCCAAGAAAGCGGCAGAATCCAACAAAAATTTGCACTTTAAAAACTTAGCATATAACTGGTTGTCTCTCAAAGTTCGAAGTACAATCCAAAGATGCCGCTCGTGCTCCTCTCGACTGCGGGAGGAGATCAAGATATCATCAATAAAAACAATCACAAATTAATCCAAACAAGGCTTGAACACCCGTTTCATCAAATCCATGAATGTTGTCGGGGCATTTGACAACCCAAAAGACATCATTAGAAACTCATAATTCCCGTACTGAGTCCGGAAAGCTGTCTTAGAGACATCGGGTGCCCTAAGTCTCAACTGATGGTAGCCAGATCTCATATAAATCTTCGAAAACACCTTGGCACCCTGAAGCTGATTGAATAAGTCATCAATCCTTGAAAATGGATACTTCTTCTTGATGGTGACTTTGTTCAACCACCGATAATCTATACAGATCCTCATCGATCCATCCTTCTTCTTCACGAACAACACAGGTGAAACCCAGGGCGATACAATAGGTCTAATGAATCCCTTATTAAGCAAATCTTGCAAATGTTTCTTCAATTCTTTCAACTCTAGCGGGGCCATGCAATATGGTGGAATATAAATGGGCTGAGTGTCCGGAGCCAAATCAATGCAAAATTCAATATCCCTGTCGGGTGGCATCCCCAGAAGGTCTGCAGGAAACACCTCTGGAAACCCACGGACCATTGGTACTAAATCCATGGAAGGAACCTCTGCACTAGAATCACGGACATAATCCAAATAAGCTAGACACCTTTCTCGACCATACGCCGAGCCTTCATATAAGAGATAACCTTCCGGTAGAGTGGCCATGAGTCCCTTTCCACTCTAATCGAGGCAACCCCGGCAAGGCTAAGGTCACGGTCTTGGCGTGGCAATCTATATAGCGTGATAAGGTGACATCCAATCCATACCCAAGATAACATCAAAATTAACCATATCGAGAAGTAGAAGATCTACACTAGTCTCAAGGCTTCCGATGGTGACCACACACGAATGATAAACACGATCTACAATAATAGAATCCCTCACAGGTGTAGACACATACACAGGAGCACTCAAAGAATCACGAGGCACAACCAAATATGAGGCAAAATAGGATGACACATAGGAGTAAGTAGAATCCATATCAAATAGAACTTAAGCCTCTCTACTGCAAACTGAAACAGTTCATATGATAACGGTGTCAGATGACTCAGCCTCAAGCCTGGCTGGAAAAGCATAGCACCGAGGCTGGACCCCACCACTCTGAACTTTATCTCTAGGACGGCCCCTGGCAGGCTGGCCTCCACCTCTAGCAGCATGACCTCTACCTCTAATAACTTGACCACCACCTCTAGTTACCTTACCCCTACCTCTGGATAGCTGAGTGGGCGGTGTAGCACCCGATGCCAGAACCATTGCACGAGAACCGTGATGTTGTGAACTGTTCGATGCACGAGGGAAAAATCTAGCAATGTGCCTCGGATCACCAAATTTATAACAGGACTTTGGCTGATGTGACTGCTAACCTTGAAACTGACCATGTTCACCTGAGTAACTACCTTGAAAACTCTAGAGTGGAGGTGCACTAATAGGAGCTGGTGGTGCACTGTAGACTAGATGATCAGAATAAGGCATATGATAGCCACGATCACCTGGAGCACTCTGGGATTCCTGGAGTGTTGAATGAAACGGACATCCTCCAAAAGTACCCCTACCTCCAGATGAGTCACCGCTGAACCCACCGGAATGACAAGGTCTCTTGCCAGACCCCTGACCTCCCTGTGCAAGAACCATCTCGACTCGCCTGGCGACTTTCGTAGCCACCTGAAAAGAAATCTCACTCCCTGTCTCCTTAGTCAACTGCAATGGGATAGGCTGCGCAAGTCCCTCAATAAACCTCCTCGCCCTCTCTTTCTCTATTTGTAGGAAGTAGGATACGAGCAGGGCCAAATCCACAAAACGGGTCTCATACTGAGTAACAGTCATACTGCCCTACTGGAGACGCTTGAACTGACGGCAATACTCCTCTCTAAATTTGAGAGGGAGGAAATTCTCTAGAAAGAGCTGAGATAACTGGTCTCAAGTAAGAGCATGCGACCCAGTTGGTCTGGTCAACAAATAATCTCTCCACCATTTTATGGCGGAACCTGTCATCTGAAATGGAGCAAAATCGACCCCATTGATCTCCACTATACCCATGTTCAGTAGTACCTCATGACAGCTTTCAAGATACTCTTGGGGATCCTCTAAAGGTGCACCTGTGAAGTGAACTGGAAAGAGCTTGGTGAACTTGTCCAATCTCCATAAAGCCTCAAAAGACATAGCTAGCCCATCATCGGTCTGTGTCGCAACAACCGGCTGAACTCCGACTGGCTGGGTTGTTGGAGTCTGATACTGGGAACCATCTGCTCCGGAGTGTGAGTAGCACGAGTTTGTGCTCCTCCTATAACTTGAGAGACGGCTGGTTCCATAGGAAATGTGCCAGTCTTGGCCACGCTCTACATAAGGCCCACCAAACGAACCAAAGCGTCTTGAAGCACTGGGGTGGCAATGAACCCCTCCGAGACTTGAGCTAGCCCGACAAGAAAAGCCTGGGCGGGAACCTCCTCATCTAAATCTACCTGAGGCTCCACTGCTAGTGCTGCTGCTCGAGCTCTTGACTGAACCCTGCCCCTGCCTTGCCCTCTAGCACGACCTCGGACTCGACCCTCGTAGGAACTGCCACTGGGGCTCTAGCTGATGCTCGACTGAAGATGTGGTATTTATTCTCGCCATCTGTGAGAGAATAAGAGTATAAGAGTTCAAGTTGCACCGAGAGAACAAAATCGCACAACATAGAAGAATAGAAGTGAAATTTGTTCCTAAACTTCATAGCCTCCGGAAGATAAGTATAGATGTCTTTGTACCGATCCTCCAGCCTCTACTAAGTCTGCTCATGAATTGTGAGATCTCGGAAACTAGTTCTGTGATACCAACTTGTCACGACCCGAAATTTCCACCTTCAGGACTGTGATGGTGCCGAATATTTCACAAGCTAGGCAAGCCAACGCTAAAGAATTCTTAATGCCAACTTTAGCCAATTTCAATAACAAGGACAATTAAGCTAAATAGAAGCTAAAACTAATTTGTAGAATAACATAAAACCCATAATATTTGATACATTTAGGATATGGAGTCACAACTCACGAGCTACTATGATTTACTACAAACAGAGTCTGAAAAGAAAATACACTATTATGCAGAAAAGAAACAGTAAAATATAAGACTAGGAAGAGACTCCAGGGTCTGCGGATGCCAGCAGATCTGCCTTGGGTCTCCTAACAAGAAATCCCAACTGCTAACCTCACGATCAGATAGAGCGATACCAAAATCTACACAAGAAGTGCAGAATGTAGTATTAGTACAACCGACCTCATATGTCCGTAAGTGTTGAGCCTAACCTCAACGAAACAGTGATGATGCTAAGAAAATACACCCACATAATAAACATGTAGAGATAACACTGCATGTACAAGAAAGAAAATAATAACAGCTAAAACATGTACTATAAGGTGGGAAGCATGGAAAAAGAGGGGAACAAGATATAAAAGCTACAACAGATATGGTATCCAGAACAGCAAATATGCCTTTAATCAGTAAAATCAATTAAACACAATAAAAGAAGTTGTACATAATCACCCTTCGTGCTTTTACTCTCAACCTCACAATGAAACAAAAATATTACACGACATCACCCTTCGTGCTTTTACTCTCAACCTCACAATGTAAATCAAAGATACGGCACGGTATCACCCTTCGTGCATTAGCTATTGTAACATAGCACGACATCACCCTTCGTGCATTAACACTCTCAATATGGCACGACATCACCTTCGTGCATTAACACTCACAATATGGCACGACATCTATCTTCGTGCTTTAACACTCTTCCTTACAACACTTTTTGAGACTTCAGAGTCATCTACCTCTCCGAACCCGATAACTCAATCTTTTTCTTCTGTAAGGAACCAGGTTCCTCACTATCACTACCTATTCTTTTACTTGAGCGGCCATGTCTCCCTCTTCCTCTTCTTTAACCCTTATCATTTATTGCATCTTTCTCAGCCAACTTTCTATTCTCCATTTTGATCCTTTTTGAATTCTTTCTCATATGTGAATGATTTTTTGACTTCATTCTTTCTTCTAAATTCACCACATCAGCAGGTCACGCCTCCTTTTTACTGGATCAGAAGTTCGTTTAAATATAGAACTCAAAAAGAAAAAGATCATCAATAGAATTAACATCCTGAGAAGGACTTGAGGGATTTGGTCCCTCATTTAGTTCCCCTTTTTTCAGCACACTCACCAATTTCTCCATCCTTTAAGACTTCTTCAAACCAAGCAACAATTTCAGTCTCACACTCTAGAATATTATATCAACCCCGTTCCGTTTCAGTTAAACTCCCTTCATAATCTACCAAAGACTTCTTCAGGTTTTGATACAGATGGAGTAAAAATTTTGGAAGGTGACATAGTTGGGTGACTTCTGGCATATTTGGAGAGAAGGATTCTTTTTTAGAAAAGTTTGATTATGGTTTTTAAGAAAATAATAGATTTTGATTGGGTGTACGAGAAGGAACTAGTTTTTAGGAGTCAGTTCAGAAAAGGTTTAACATGTTGGACTTCAAAAATTAGGAGAGACGCGGGAATAAATTAATGACATGACACTTCAGTAGTTTAAGAACACATATAAGTATTGGAGAGACTACTAACCTGAGTCACAGAAACTAAGTTCCTTGTCAGGTTTTGAAAATATGAGCAAAGACTTTTAGAAGTGCAATGCCACTCTTACATGTTTTGTCCTAAAACAGCCATGTGTGTGCGCCTGTAACAATATAGATTTGAGTGAGATGTCCCTGAAAAGTACTTTTTAGCATTGTACCTTTCCTTCTTAACATCGCCAATCATCGAGGGACCAAGTCCTTAGTTGAGCTTGATCAACCGCAACTCTAGACGATTTCTTTCAAAATTTTCCCTGCTCAGCGCCTTAGTGAAAATGTCTACTACCTAGTTTTCCGTCTTTTAGAACTTTATACAAATTAGAATTATGCTATATCAAATTTGTTTTAGCTTCATTTATGTTTAATTGGTTAAATTGTTCGAAGTTTTAAAATTTGCAAAAGAATTACTCTAACGTTGGCTTGCCTAGCGAGTGAAATGTTAGGCGCCATCACGGTCCCAAAGGTGGGAATTCTGGGTCATGACATTCACTTACCTTTTAGGGTTACTGAAAGAGGCGATGCCCGAAGTGAACATTCATTTATCCTAAAATAATGCCAATTCTATGGTAAAGGATTTCGGTCTTGATTATGAAAAATCCGATGCATGTCCCAATGATTGCATGCTATTTAGGAATGAGCATAAGGGTTATGAATATTGTCATGTTTGTGGAGCTTCCAGATATATTAAATATCTTGAAGTAGATAGCAAGGTTGAGCCTTCTATAAAAGCTGTCCAACAACAATTTTGAGACACTTTCCATTAATTCCTAGACACAAAAGGCTATTCATGTGTTCAAAGACAATGGTTACATTAAGGTAGCATGATGAGGAGGATTCTAAAGATGGAAAGTTAAGGCATCCTGCCGATGGCCAAGCATGGAAAGACTTTTTATAGCTTTGGATGGTGAAGGCCTTTTGAACAATTGTGATGCTTATTATTATTGATACTATATATATATATATATATATATATATATATATATGAATACATTCGGTTTTGTAGTGTTCTTTAATAGTGAACTTGTTTATTACTATGGGTGGTACACAATTATATTTTTTTGTTAAAGTTCGTTTCAAGTATATGCATTTTAAATATGTTTATTTTGTTACTTATTATCTAATTTAATACTTGAGAGCATAATGTATATGCTTGAAATAAATATGAATACATAACCTAATGTTAACAAATATAATTTTTTAACCACAGAATTGTGGCTAATATAAATATTTTAAAAATTACTTTATAGTGTTAGACAAAATTGCCACGATTAAAAAATGTGGCCATAGGGATTGTGAATCTGGTAGTGTTCATGATAAATGTTGTTTTAGAAGCCACGCTTTAAAAGCGTGGTCTATATGGTAACAAAGATCACACTTAATATGTGTAGTCTTATGTGATAAAAGTGTGGCTATATGAGAAAATATAATCATAGCCTTTATACTATATCGGCCACACTTTTAAAGCGCGGCTTCTAAGGCAACACCTACAAAGCGTGGCCAATAGTCAAAAGGTTATGGTACTTTAGGCCACCCCAAGTGTTGCCTTTGATCAAATGCTACACTTCTTGGCATCTTAGACCACACTTCTCAGGTGTGACTAGAGACCTAAAATGTTGTAGTGAGTTCAAATTTGACGCGTTAATAATAAAGCAATAACAATAATAGTGCAAGATAGGTGGATGCGTATTCACATTGTCCAAGCCTTCGCGAAAATATTTTACAAAATTATATGTAAAATAAAATTTAAAAATCAAATTAAAAATAATTTGGATGATCCAATATTTTTATGAGAAAAGTAATATTTTAAAGAATATTATACTTGGGTTTAATAGCTCACTTTCGTGTTTGTTAGTGTTAGAGTATTACATGAAATCAACATTTTAGTGACTATATTCGTCACGACTACTTCAGTCACCGCTAAAAGTGGTAATATATATTGCTATCTATAGCGGCAGCCTATGTTTTACTACGGTCATTTGTGGTGACTGTTATCGTGGCCACCAAACGAAACTAAAATATGCTTTGTGGTGTATTTATTTATTTATTGTGGTGACTATCATCTTCATAAAATCCATAAAAACTAAAATATTCTCATGTTTTCCTGAGCCAAGGGTATATTGGAAACAACCTCTCTGTCCTCACAAGGTAGGCGTAAGGTATATTAGAAACACGATCCTCCTTAGACCTCACGACAGAGGCGGATCTAGGATTTCTAGAACATGGGTGCACCACTAAAAAAGGAGGAGAAAAAAGTGCTAAGTAACAATTGATCCCTGTTTCTTTGTGAGTATCGTGATTCCAAGGTGTGCATATTCCTTATTCCTGCATTTAAAGAAAAATCGTGAGTTCTATAGGGGGTCGGTTCGTGCCTCTGTCGGCTTGCTTGATCTGCTTTGCTCTGTCTAAAGATCCTGTTCAAATTATCGGGGGCAGCATTTGTTAAAAAGAGTTTATTTCAAAAGCGGGCATGCCTAGCTTTCAAAGGTATAATAAAAATATAGTTTTAGAAATTGGTTAGATGAACCAGTGATTGTGACACGATCATATACATTGCGACTTCTTTTGCTGTAGAATTTTGAGGGTCCTCCTCAAACTTCTGCCTCAGTTAAATGGATGATGCTTCTGACTGCTCTATATGCTGCGATTGGTTGAACTTGCTTCAGAATTTTGAGGGCCCTTCTCAAAATTCTGCCCAAGTTTCTGATGATGGGGGAAATGGAAATTTTATTGAATTATGATCGAACCCACAGGGCTGCCTACGTATCCCCTCTTAAACGAGAATCAGTCGAGTGTAGTTCAATTTACATCATATGCGGAAAACATAAATAGTTTACACATAATATTGCTTGACTGCATCCGAATTGATCGGCTTTAGCCAACCTTCTCCGTCCATTTCTACAAGTGTGAGGGATCCTCCTGTCAGAACTCTATGAACCATGTAAGGACCTTGCCAATTGGGAGGGAATTTCCTTTGGCTTCATCTTGATGTGGGAAGATTTTCTTTAACACCAGTTGCCCCAGTGTGAACTGTCTCGGCTTCACTCTTTTGTTTAAGGCTCTGGACATCCTGTTCTGATAAAGTTGCCCATGGCATACTGTGTTCATCCTCTTTCCGTCTATGAGGGCTAGCTTCTCATAACGGCTCTTTATCTATTCTGCATCACTGAGCTCAGCTTCTTGTATGATTCTCAAGGAAGGAATTTCTACTTTGGCAGGAATAACAGCTTCAGTACCATAAACTAGCAAATAGGGAGTTGCCCCGGTTGATGTGAGGACTGTGGTACGGTATCCTAGTAAATCAAATGGTAGCTTCTCGTGCCATTGTTTATGATTTTCTATCATATTCCTTAGTATCTTATTGATATTCTTGTTGGCGGCTTCCACGGATCCATTCATTTGAGGTCTATATGCAAAAAATTCTTGTGCTTGACTTTGAAAGTCTAACACATTGCTTTCATCAGATCACTATTGAGATTGGCGTCATTGTCAGTGATGATGGACTCTGGATTTCCGAACTGACAAAAATTCCGGTCGCGAACAAAATCCGTGACGACCTTCTTAGTCACAGCTTTGTAAGATGCGGCTTCAACCCATTTGGTGAAGTAATCAATAGCTACCAAAATAAACCGATGCCATTTGAGGCGGTGGGCTCGATTGGATCAATGACATCCATTCCCCAAGCGGCGAAGGGCCAAGGTGAGCTTGTTGTATTAAGCTCATTTGGCGGCACTTTTATCATATCTTCCTGTACTTGACATTAATAGCACTTTTGAACATATCGGATGCAATTTGTTTCCATGGTCATCAAGAAATAACCGGCCCTAAGTGTCTTCTTGGCCAGGACAATGCCGTTCATATGTGGGCCGCAGGTTGTGGCATGTATTTCCTCAAGCAACTTAGAAGCTTCCTCTGCGTCGACACACCTCAATAGTCCTAGATCAGGCGTTCTTTTATATAGGGTTCCTCCACTGTGGGAGAAGTGATTGAACAATCTCCGAATCATGCGTTTCTGAGTATTTTTGTGAACCATTTTCTTCAATTCCAGCACATGGTGCAGATATGGAAATATATTGGAATTCTTGGTAGCCCATTCTCCGTGTACCTGGTGAAAAAGTAGATCTGAATCGCCGATTACCAATAGTTCTTGAATTCTCATGGCAACAACCATGTTGAGTCCTAATATGCAAGCTTCTTATTCTTCCATGCTTTGGTGCAAGGGAATATGAGTTTCGCAGATATCGGATAACGCTGACGAGTTTCGATACCAAGATGGCTCCAATGCCGACTCCTTTGAAATTTGCTTCTCCGTCAAAGAACATTCTCCAACCATCGTAGGATTCAACAATGTCTTCTCCTACAAATAGTACCTCATCCGCCAGTGCCTGTCCCTTGACTGCTTTCTGAGTTACATAGACAATGTCGAATTCGCTCAACAGGGTTTGCCATTTAGCCAGCTTTCCGGTGGGCATGGGTTTCTAAAATATATACTTCAAAGGATCCATTCTAGATATGAGATATGTTGTATCAGCAAAGATGTAATGCCTCAGTTTCTGATCTATCCAGGTCAGAGCGCAATAGGTTCGTTCCAGCAAGAGTACTGCGCTTTATAGGGGTAAATTTATTACTCAGGTAATAGATGACCTGTTCTTTTCTCCGTGTCTCATCGTGCTGCCCCAGAACGCAGCCGAAAGATCCATCTAGTACTGCAAGCTAGAGTAGCAATGGTCTACCTGGCTCTGGCGGAACCAAGACTGGTGATGTTTATAAGTACTCCTTGATTTTTTCAAAAGCCTTTTGACAATCTTCGGTCCAACTAGTCGCTGTGTCCTTCTTCAACATCTTGAAAATTGACTCACATATAACGATGGACTGGGCTATGAAACGACTGATTTAGTTGAGGCTCCCCAAGAAACTCATTACATCCTTCTTACTCTTTGGCGGTGGTAACTCCTAGATGGTTTTGACTTTTGACGGATCCAATTATATCCCCCTACGGCTGACCATGAATCCCAATAACTTTTCGGCGGAAACCCCGAATGCACACTTTGTGGGGTTTAATTTCAGGTTGTACTTCTGTAGTCTGTCAAAGAATTTCCTCAATTCCGCTATATGATCCGTGGGCTTCTTGGATTTAATGATGACATCGTCCACATACACCTCAATCTTCTTATTTATCATGTCATGAAAGATAGTAGTCATGGACCTCATGTAGGTGGCCCCAACGTTCTTTTCATCTTATAGCAGTACACCCCCCATGGTGTAATGAAAGCTGTTTTCTTAGCGTCTCTTCGTCCATCTAGATCTGATGGTAACCGGTGAAACAACCTACAAAGGACTAGAGTTCATGCTTAGCACAATTGTCGATTAAGATGTGTATGTTTGGAAGTGGGAAATCATCCTTTGGGCTGGCTCTGTTGAGATCCCGATAATCGACACAAACTCTAACCTTCCCATCCTTCTTCGGAACTTGCATGATGTTATCTAACAATGTGGGTTATTCAACTACCCTGAGGACCTTGGCCTTGATTTGCTTGGTAACCTCCTATTTGCTTTTCAGGCTCATATCAGGCTTGAGTTTCTTGAGTTTCTGCTTTACTGGTGGACACATCGGGTTTTTGGGAAATTTTTGGGCCACAATGCATGTACTTAATCTGGTCATATCGTCGTATGACCATGCAAAAACATCCTCATACTCTTTCAAGAACTGAGTACTCTTCTTTCTCTAAAGGCGACAAGTGAATGCTGATGCGGGTCTCCTTGACGGTTTCAGAACCTCCCAAGTTAATTATCTCAGTTTCGTCCAGGTTGGAGTTGGGCTTGTTCTCAAAATCCTCTACTTCTCTGACGATTTCCTCGGGTATGACATCCTCTTCTTCTGAATCACTATCCTTTTGTTTCGTTGCCTCATTACATTTCACAGTTGTCGGTTCATCAATATAGGAAATAGTAATGTTGTATGGATAACGATATGGAAAAGTGGTAATAATAAACATTGATTCATTGAAAGTGTCAAAAAATGCGATTTCCAATAATTTAAAAAACGTTTTGGAACATTGAAAATATTATTTTTTAAAAAATGCTAAAAGGGAAATCATTTTTTCTTAGAAAGAAAAATAAATAATGTTGTTTAGCCTTGCTACCCCGGGACTCGTCGGATCGTGGATGGTCTGACAGTCAAATTCTTGAGGAATGTTCCTCTCTCCACAGCTCGGATGGTAGGGAATTCCTCTTCCTCCTCCTCAACAATTATGCAACAGTTCTCATCATCTTCCAGAAACAGGTTCTTCAAGGCTGCCAATGCTTCTTCCTCCTCTGATTCCCATATGATGTCAGTCTAATCGAAATTCTGACTCAGGTGTGGCACAAGCTGCTCGAGTGGATAGTACACACCATGCCATGGTAGTGACCAATTACGAAATTCCTTCCAAGTGTACTGATATCCTAGCCCAAAAATGGTACCAGGGCACTTTGGATGTATTGTCTTGGAGATGCCCTGAAGATTTTTACCAAGCCCCTTGCCAGGCTCATACCTTCTCTATGCTAGCATTCTTTCTATCGTACTACTCCACCACTTATCTTTCTCGATCGCGTTCACCCGCTCAATACGATGGTAGGTTTCTCCACCTAACCTTCTTCTATTTTCAATCACCTGGATGGTATGACTAGTGTAAATGGGGTTGCTCCCATCTCCATGAATAATTACTTCCTGGTGGTTCCAATCGAACTTCACAGCCTGATGTAAGGTTGATGCTACAACCCCAGTAGTATGTATCCATGGTCATCCCAATAACAGATTGTAGGAAGCAGATATATCCAGTACGTGAAACGCGACATCGAACCATGTAGTCCCCATCTGTAGACAGAGATTAGTCTCTCCAATGGTATATTTATGAGACCCATCAAATGCTATTACATTCATAGTTCCTTCCCGTATCTCATGCAAGCCTTTGCCCAACTTCTTCAATGTTGTTAATGGGAAAATATTGAGAATGGATCCACCGTCGATCAGAACTCTGGCAATGAACTTGTCTTCATATTGCACTGTAATGTGTAGTGCCCTGCTGTGATTGAAGCCTTCGAGTAGCAGCTCGTCATGATTTTGTGGCTCTCTGATCACGCTCAACTACGTCTAATAAAAGACTAAGCGGGCGTTGCAAATATAATCCGGGGTAT